>MU223161.1:796186-859178 GCA_018584345.1 Thuja plicata
GAAGAAGGATGAAAATCCTTGTATCACTGGTTCTTGTTATATTTACAACCATGGTTTGTATGGTTAAATCTTGCATTTGATTATGCTTGGTCATTTGTAAGGTGATTTATAAGTTGGTTTAACAAAGATACATAGCAAATCAGTGTCCACATTAATACATACTGTGTAAACAACAATCATAACCTGCATGAGTATATGTGGAGCTCAAAAATGAAGAAGGATCTTATCCAGTCCTTAGCAATTAGGCTTTTCTTGTCTCTGAATTAGTATTAGAAGGCATGGTGTTCAAGTAGTCATTTCAAGCACTGTGATTCATACAAGAAAAATCCCTAATAGGGATCATATGTTTCCATAGAATATTTTTTCTTAGGGACATATCACTTATCTACACCAGAAGGAGAATCTTTGAATGATCCCATCAACATCATTCACGTCAAGTGGTTCTATGCTTGATACATTCAGTGTACCCCTCTTATCTAAAAAAATCCATAAAAGAAATAGAAAAAGTCCTGAAAAAACCATTATCATTGTGAAAACCTAGTAAACAATTTCCTTAACGATAATTTCTTTTCAAATTTTTTTTTTAAAAAGTAGAAAAATGTAAAAAAGTAAAGAGAAATAAATCGTCCAATGTTGAAAACTTTACAATCAAGCACCTTGGACAAGAATGTGTGATGAAAACTTAGAAAAGAGGCATCATACATAGTGGACTGTACCATTATCTATCAAACCCTCATTTCTATCCAACGCATCCTTCCATTTTCTGATCAAGTCTCCATCGCAGACCCCATATTCCCTAGGTGTTCCACTATTGTATGCACCTGTTATAGAATCAACTGCTATCCCAATCCATGATATTTTTCACATACCTTTTTCTATATAACCACTCATTCCATTCTCATCACCTATGCATCATGTCCTATCCCACTATCTTGAGCTTCTCTATGACTAATCCCAACATGCTTCATTAAGATCCTGTTATGCCCTACATACCCGTCCCTACATTTTGTGGGCAAAATGTTGGGTCCCCCTTTTTCTCTTTAATCCTTTGTTTCCTTCTTTTGTTTTCCTCTAGCCTTTGCCTTTGAGGGGCCACTATTTTATTTTCTTTTTGGTTTCTCTCCCTCCAGGACCTGGTCCCAGAGCATTTTTGTTTCTTTGTGCCAGCCAGATTCTAGACTCCGGGATTCTTTGCCACTACTTCCTCTTTTGTTTGAAGGTGTGGTTGCATGGGATCCCTGGGCCCAAAGTCCAAAGGTTTTCCTTTTCTTGGGAATTGCAAAAGGAAGTGGTGCATTTTTTACCTAAGGTTATAAATGAGGTTTCACTTGTCATTTTTACATTTACTGTGAAAAATTTACCCTAAGAGAATTAAGAGTGATTTCTACAAATTACTAGTGAGCTAAGTGTGTTTGCTTTGAGTTTTTAGCAATTGTTGTTTGAGCTTGCACGTGCTTCTAGTATCTTGCATCATTTTTAGTGTTTGTGGTCCGTGAAGCTATCTATTTGCAGAGCACCTCTCATGCCCTTCCTCCCACATTTCTCAGTGTTTAAGGTAGGCCCTTTAGTTCTCTCTATTGCTTCCTATTTTCTTTGTTCTTTTAGTCTCTGGTTTTGTTCTGGCTTTGTTTGCTTTTTTTCCTTTTGGTCTTCATCGTCACCTCCTGTTGATGGGATGGCTTTGTAGGAAGGTTGTCTGCCTTTCGTGCACTATATTTTGTGTATATTCATGTAAATAATTGTAACATGGTGTAAATTAGTTGTAAATAGCTATAAATTGTTAGTAGTCCATAGGTTAGCTAGTTGTTTCTTGTAAATTTGCCATTTTTTATAGCTTCCTATGTAAATTTGATTAGTTAGTGTGTCTCTATTAGTTTGTACATTCTATCATGTCTAACCCGTCCTGCGGTGAGCTTGCCACTCTCTTTGTGTTGTTAGACCCAATTTGAGCTCGCCCACCTGGTTCCCACCTTGCTCAAACTTGACACCTCACCTATTTGAGCCATGGCTATTTTCTCTCTCCTCTGTCATCTCAACATTAATGGTAGGTTTAAATTCCCCTATGTATGGGTATTCAAATCATCCCAAGTGGCATTCATTTCATCCATGTCAAGACATTTGTCACCTTTAAGTGCCATTACGCCATTTATTTTTTGACCATGCGACAACCCACGTCAGGCCAGTATGGATCACTGCCTGGTCATTTCAATAATGACTAGTCTCTCTAGACTCTATGTTACATGCAATCCCACAACCTTCATCACCTTGTTGCATTGACCAAAACTCCCCTGAAATGTGTGGATGTTTATTAAATCCAAAGTTATTGATTATTATATTTTTGGGATTTGATACAAGCTAACATTTTTTGAAAAGGTGTGCAATGACAATGAAATCTTTGGTACCTAGAAATTAGTTTATTCAATAACTTGTATTAATAGTTGTCCAGTTGTGTAGGATATCAATGATCAATGATCAATATGTATGAAGAAGCCTCTCTTCCCAGAAGTCTAGAACTTCCAACCACTTCAACAAGAGTGGCCACCAATTCAAAGGCTGAGAGGGCACTAGAAAAAATCCCACTTACATCCAAATATCCAAAGGATGGTACCCTCATAGGATCCAAGGTGGATTCTAAGTTGCAGCTGGTCACTAACACAAAGGTCAGACCCTAGGCCAGATTACAAGGCATAATCAAAACAATGTTCGCCTAGCATTCCGCCAAAGATAATATGGTGAAGAATGTGGCCACCTCTGGTATCATCAAAGCATCCTTCTTCCCCTACTCTATGTAGGCCCTAAATTTGATCCTGACTCTAACAAAACACTACAACACCACCATATGGGCCATGATACTTACTGCTACCCTTCCAACAGGATATCCAATGCCCTTAGTATCTTTGGATGTTGCTACATTTTCTTTGGGGCTAAGAATCCCCCTGTTCTCCAATTCTATTGTCATCTCCTATGCCACCTCACTGCAGGAGTTTTACAAAGTTTTGCAACTTTCTCGACAACACCTCAATAACCACTAGCTGAAGACACAAAGGAAAGACTACAAGAAGATGAAGTTGGAGATCCCCCAGGCAGATTTCAAAGAAAGCATCCGAGTAGGGATCATCTTCTTATTCCGAGTCTTTGGAGCATCTCATGCTTGATATTTCTTGTTGTGGATGTATTACTTCCTATACGACATCTCCACCATTTGAAAAAAATTTGACAGGGAAACAATTGTTGCCAATCATGTAGAATTTTAGTTGAACAATGTCGGTCGAATTCAAAGTTCTACATGACTTCTTATGTGTTATGGGAACTGGCACAATAAAGACACAAAATTTTTTGTTTAGTTATAGTGGGTGTCCTTAGGACAAAGCCCGGCCAAAGTGCTCCATGGGACCATTTCCAACAAATTTAATGAGAAGCCAACTTCTCCAATTTCTTCTAAGTAAACAACACCTTCATTTACTTCAACATTTTGATACCATCTTAGGATGCTAGTTACCGACAATCAAAGGAGGCTATAGCCTTGGTGAGTACATACGACAATTATTTCATTTAGTTTCATCAACATTCTTACATTTGGGTGACCAGGTTTTTTGGAAAACCCTACCTACTCCCCAAGGATTATGGGGATAGGATTACTTTGATGGAGTTTTGCACGCAAATCCTAGAACTTCATGTTTTTTATGGAGTGAAGAAGGTTACCTCCATCCTATTCCCCATAATTTGTGAGAATTATTCTTCTAGCCTTGTAGTGGCCAAAGAGGCTGATAATGAGTTGAAATGTCTAGGGTTGGTCGAGTTCCACCTAGCAAGGAACAATTTTGACCCACTCGACAAGATAAGCACAACATTGCCCCAGGCGTCCACACCACACGAGCCTCAAATGGAGGATATTGGGGCAGATTTCCAAGATGACTTCGATGTCTAGGAGCGAAGGTACTCAAGGATGACCAAAGGAATGATGAAGAGCCTCAGCCTTTGGACCTTTCCAAAAGATTTTTTTGACGGTGGGCCCCTGGAAGACCCATCTTACAAACTATAGGGGATTGAAAAGATGGATCTCCCTCCAGTGGATTGGAACACCTCATAGAATTTAATAATAGAGGATGTCACCAAGGGCATCGCATAGAGAAGCCATGAGTATTTTGCACAAGTGTGCAAGAAAAGTGCCCGCTGGGGTCCAATTTTGTGGGGGCCCTCTTCGACCACCAGAGTGGTTGGGCAGAGAAGAGACAAGGGGAAAGAAAAAGAAGGCACCCTGACCCAATTTATACCCATAGCTCCACAACCTTTTCTGGAACAAATTCACACTCAGCTTGAGGCCTCCTGCCAGCTAAGTGAAACATTGAGTGCCCAACTTTCTCTTGGCCTTGCAATTACTTCGGTGGGATTTTCCCTCCCTTCAGGCTTGCTGTTACTTGCAACATTAATGTGTTGGTTGGTGAACATAAACAATGAGAATGCATCTATCATGGATGTTAGGGTTCCACTATAGACAAGAAGAAAGAAGCCAAGGGTGGATAACCCTCCACCAAGCTCAGATGTAAGTCTCAGGAAATCATGAAACATTCCTGTGGAGGTTATCCCTTCCAGCCTTGAAGCAAAAGATCGACCAGAGACTTCCCCTCCCCACTACAATTTTGTCGACGTCTTCCAGACCAATGATCTCATAAATCTACATGAAGATGTGGAGAGGGCAATAGAATAGATCACCATAGAGGAGGTACAAAATATCCTCGAGGAGGGAGAAATGTGAGAAAAGGAAATTTTCCTAGAAGAAGCGGTCTAGGAGAAAGAACAAGGATAGGACCAAGAACAAGAATTGGTAAATATACCAAGTATAAAAGAAACACCAGTCCCAGGGATTGAGATAGCGGAAAGGAAAATAGAAGATGAGAAACCAAAAATGGCTAGGGAAACCAGACTGTTGGGAGAAACCTTACCCCCAGTCATCATGCTCTAGATACCTCAAGTCAATCTGGGTGATCAGCTACCCTAGAATCCAACATTTGACTAGGTCTTTGCAGCACAATGTCCAGATCCTAGCCAGACACCTTCTCCCACTCTAGAACATGTGCCCTCAGAGGATAATATCCTAATGGATAATACCAAAGAAATCCAGTAGCAATAGGACATAGGGGAGAACCCTAGAGACAAAGATGCAGATGTCATAGGTGCCAGCAGAGATGGGGTCCCTGAAATCACTAACAAAAATGCCACCAAGGTGAGAGACACAAGGAATCCCAGGAGCAGAGAAAAGGAGCAACAAAGGCCATAAATGACAAAGAAGAGTGACCAACTCCTGAGGAAAATTTGAGTACCCAAGACCTAGCTATAAGATGAGCCCCACCACAACAGTGGCTAGTAGAGTCAAGAAAAAGGAAGGCACCAACAATAGTGAGATTTCCTCTCTCTCAAAATCCTAAGAAGGCCCTTACCATCCTTACCCTTTGAACCAGTCCATGAGGATATATCATTGTAGTACTTATGACGCCTACCCCTGATGCAAAAGTGGCAACCATAAGAGCTGAAGAATACACAGTTACAAAATTTCCTCTAGGGAGGAGAGACAAACAAGGTGAATTGAACCTGTTGAAAGAAGATACCCAAGAAATTGAGGCCTAGTATGAAAAGAAGGGACAAAAGCTGAAGGAGGAAAAGGAAAAGAATGTAAATGTACATAGGCTTCTCATAGATCTAAAACAACCACTATCTGAGATCCATCTGGAAGCATCCACATCTAGAACACCACTCCTACAAGGTGATATTTATTCTTTAAAGGCTATGAAGAAGAAGGCATAGGATGTTGATGGGTGGGTCACTGAGAAAATCATAGCCGTAAGGTAGTTCCTGGCAGGATCACTCCAGGACCTCGATCAGGCCAATAACATCATGGGCCAATTGAATGGTGTTGTCTCCCTATGGGAGAAAGAGATGGAAAGGTATGAAGAGTGGAGGTCTAAATTAGAGGAAATGATGAACTTCGGGGAGGAATTCATTACAGAAGCATGTATTTTGGGAGATTAACCCTTTGGGTTCCTTCGGGCCCAACACTCTAGACTTGGCCTCAAAATTGAGGTGATCAAGTAACTGGTAGCGACCCTAAAGAATAGAATCCTAGAATTCTAGAATTCTTTGAATTCATATACAACATTTGTAACAAGGGTTTTACAAGTTGATCCCTTCACCACCAGGACTTGTGCTCTAGAATATTTTATACTAAGTAAATTTGATGAGCTAATGGAGTCCCAAAACCAGTCCACCAATGATTTTGATGGAGGGAAAAGGTCACACCTCACCAAGATGATGCTCCAGGCTCATGACATAGTGAAAGTGGCTACAAAATTCAAGGAAGGGGCCGATGATGATGAATAGTTTGAGGTTGTCAACGACCGATGTGATTGCATCAAAGACATAGATGAGGAAGGAATTGGCTAGATTTTGGAGGCCTTCAAATAGAACAAGGAACAGTAAATTTCTCTGGTCTCCTGATATTTTCACTAATAGGGTACAATTTTGAAGATTCATTCTTCTCTGAGTGTAAGCTCTGGGAGCCTAGAATTTTGGGTCTGAAGTTTTGTATTCATTCACAGTGATTTGTAGCTAGGTTCCTCAGAGCCAACCAATCATTGTCAAGCAGTTAATAAGGGTCAGCAAGTAGGTGATCTAGATAAGGTATGTTAGGTGGAAGAGATGTTTGTGATAGGTGATTCCCCTGAGGTGTCACTTCCACATTAATTACCTAGTGCACATTGAAGATAGGGAGACATAATTTTCATTTATGAGGCATGTAGCCTAAGATACAGGGACAATTAGATTTCTTATATAAGTACCTCGACACTCTTCTCTATGCAGATTCTTCTAGATTTCTCCTCTTATCTTCATCTTCTATCTTATCAGACATCTGCACATTTTGAGGTGATTTTAAGTGGTGCAAGTAGTACCAACCATAGATAATGTATTATATTCAATAATTATATAGTTAGATTAGGTTATTTTTAGGTCAAACTTTGTGTATAAATAAGAATTTTGACACCATAACAAGGGTTAGCGAAATTGATGATTTTGTAGTCTAGCAAGTAATAGAAGCATATCATTTTACTTTCAGTTGTCTTTTATGAGCTCAATGCTCAGTTGTTCTTAGTAGCATAGAATCCTCCCTTGGAGCCATGAATGTATTCACCAGTGATGATAGAACCATTTGAGTTAATGAAGAAGGAAGGACATCTTGTGACTATTTGTTGTGTTATTCTAATCTCTGGAGTTAACAAACATCTTTGTGTAGTGTTTTTTCTTATGTCCTTTTCTCCTATGTTTTAGTATAGATTAATGATCTTATCTCCCCTTGCTATTGAATGCATGCAAATCACTGGTTCTTTATGTATTTGGTATTTAGTGTAGTCTCTTGCATTGGAGCATTATTTTATGTTTGAATATATATTGCATAACTATAGGTAGAAACGTATATCTAATCTTGATCGATCTTTTGAAATTTATCTATTAATTCTAAATGCTTGGAGGAAGCCCCATCCCATTTGAAATCCCTAAGAAGAAGAGTAAAACCTAGCTATCCCCTCACACAACAGTCACCTACCCAAGTTATCTTTCCCCGCACCGTTGGGATCCGACTACTAGGTGCTTGGAGGCTAGGAGAATTCATTCTCTGGAAAACCTCTTCAGGTAGAGTTGGTCCATACCTCGGTACCCGATGACAACTTACCTCTATTGGGAGAGCTGGTCACAAAGTCCCGTCAATAGAAACTGGTGCTAGAAGAAGTTATGAGCTCATCTCCCTTAGAATATTTCAATTTTACATGGCCTGAGGGCTCCCCAAGTAGTAGTTTTAGGAACCAAACTTTCCATGGAATAGGGTCATCTTCACCCCTACATTTTGAGAGAATCCTCCAATCAGGCCCAAATCCTAGAGAGTTTGTAGAACTTGGACCTCCCATCCAAAAGAGTAGGACCCAACAAACGAGACAACCAACCAACTTTATTTGGGGATTTGATACACACCAGAATACCCAAATCCCCTAGATAATCCCAGGGAATAACATTCAACCTAGCCAAAACCAAATAGTCCTAATGGCTACATACATTGGTAATACTGGGTCCCCAATGGGGCAGTTCCCTGGTGCTACCGACAATTTTCCTCTACATCTAGAAAAGATCTTCCCCAAGTATGAGCATCTAGGCCCCCAAATTATGGAAGAACACCTCCAAGCCTACAAGGATTCCATGAAAAGACACCAGATACAACATCAAGACATTGTAACCCCGATGTTCCCTCTATCCTTAGGGAAGAATGAGTTAAATTGGTACCTAAACTTGCCCGCCAACTCCAACAATAGTTGGCAGGATATGGAAGACACCTTCATGGCGGCCTTCTACATTCACATGGACCTATCATGGTCCCATATCCAATGTATCTCTATCAAGAAGGAAATAAATGAACCTCTCGCCACATTCAACCATTGGTTCCAATGTTCCTTGAAGTGGTGCACATGCGCTTTCATCCCATCCACTAATGTAACCAATCAGACATACCTGAATGACATGGACCCCATTGTTGCTACTCTCCTCTAGAGAAATACCACTAATAATGACCAAGATACTCTTGTGAAAGTTTACATCTTAAC
This sequence comes from Thuja plicata, assembly GCA_018584345.1. Lineage (NCBI taxonomy): Eukaryota > Viridiplantae > Streptophyta > Pinopsida > Cupressales > Cupressaceae > Thuja > Thuja plicata. Next base: position 804,826 of record MU223161.1, read on the forward strand.
CCTGGAGTTGTCCCGCAGTTTGAACAAAGCTCACGGTGGGATTGGACAGAGCATACCATTACATATGATACCTGGCTGAGCTCCTTATGCCAGGGGATACAACCCCAATCTGTAAATGGATGCCCTGATGATGGTCATGGGCCCACTACTAATAGACCAACATTCTCAATATGTTTACCCATCTCAAGCGCTGATAATACCAGGTCTGGAATATGTTTCCTAGAACTAGCTGCAAAAAATGCAACAACCTTTGACACAACTCTCTAGAGTTCCCTTCTTCTAGTCTCCCATAGCTAGAGCATTGTCATCCTCAACTCTGGGAGCTACTGCCACTTTCCCCAGGAATTCACCACAACAACCATCACACTGTGAAACAACTATCCAATTGTCTACCTAGGTTGAATCCCTCCATCGATTGGTATCCTCATTGAAAATAGACATGGGATTGTTGAAGGTGGGGCCTTCTATGCCTCACAACTCCAATTCTCAGAGAGGGAAGGTTTTCTCCAAAAAAGGAAATACCAATTTTAGAGGTTGGAACTACAAAAATAGGCCTTGGCCCAACCAACAATAATGGAACAACAACACAAATACCAGAGGTCCTCCTCCAAACCAAAATACCAATTAGGGTGGTGTTGGACTCATTCTGTACAGCTTTCAGAATTCCACCCCCTAACCATGTGGTGTAGATTGCATGACATTGGATCCCATTCTGAGGTGAACTATGCCACACTAGAGAAGAACATCATGATCTCTCAGTTGGACAAACAACAACCTGTTGACCCTACTCCCTTGGAATCCTCTACATCATATCCCCCTCACACAGTATTCACATGTGAGACCATCTTCTTTAGGATAGATGAGGAGGACGAAGAAGAACCTAAATTACATGGTTTCTTTGATGAATCTATCCTAGCCTTTGAGGCCAATGCCTTCACCAACCTACAGACTCCCTACAACACTTGGAGTGAGGCTGGCTAAGGGCCAACTTACACATCAATGCCTCCCAAGAATACAACCCCCTAGGACAACACAAATGATCATTCCTTCCTGCCGAAAGGACTTGGCCCTAAACATACTAGGGATCTGGTCAGGGGAAGCCAACTTTATCCTAGGGGATGGTTTGACATCGCTAATTTGTTGGAGAGAACCACCACCTCTATGACCTTGATGGAGGTTTTGTTAAATTATCATGAGTAGAATAAATCCCTTTTGTAGCTCTTGGGAAACCTAGAAGCCATCAATTGTCCACCAAAGACTATCACATTTGACGATGCCAACTCGGCAGTCTTCTAGGGAAACATAGAGGATCCTCCCTTCCTACTAGGCTTGAACATTAAAGTGAAGAACCTTTACAACTACATGGTATATCCCGATGCTTCAAGGAATGTCATGCCCTTATCCATATTCCAGAAGCTTGGACTCACTCCCACTTTGTTGAAAGGCATAGTAGTCCAATTAGACAAAACTATTGTGAAAATGGTTGGTGAGCTAAAGAATGTCTAGATTTAGCTCATCCAAGACTCCTGAATATCAAGCACCATAGACATCCAAGTTGTAGACATCCTTGAAACCTATGGGATGTTATTAAGTCAGAATTGGTGAAAGGCCCTTAACAGGTATTTCTCAATGGACTTCTCTCACTTTTGGCTCCCCCAAAAGGGGAACTCAAATTAGATCCCAGTGGAGAGTGAACCCAGAATGAAATAGGCTCTCACTGAAGTTGGGAGGGTCAATGAAGTCATTTTATTTGAATCCTCCCTTGGGGTATACCAAACATGAGAAATCCTAACATTTGATTTAATCCCTGGGGAGGATCCTTTAATCTCTCAGAGAATTCAAGATCAAGATGAGAAATTGAAGTGTGAGGTAGACTCACAAGGTAGCACAGAAAATCTAGCCACCCTCTTGTCTGACACTTGGTGTTAACTACACTACCATAAACACTCTAAAATAGAGTGTGAGACTTGCATTACTATTGCTACCCACCACATTAAGGACCTTTGAGAGAAAGAACACAAAGTTGGATGCCCTGGACCAAGTAATCTACTCAGTGGTACACCAAAGGTGCTGCTCGTCTAGGAACCCAAACTAGAGGATTCTCCAGAGGAAAGTCTCACCCATGCACCATCAGAGCCAGAGGAATCACATCACAAACCTCCCAATCCCAAAAAAACCCAATGTCACTTCACCTCCCCAGCCACATAAAATGTACAATGATTTATGGATCCTGAAGTTTAACAGATCCTGGTCCAAATAAGGCTGCGGAGCCAGAGTGGATCTAATCAATATGCAAGGGAATTCTTTACTCACATCCTACATTTTGTAGTTTAACTGCACCAACAACATCACAGAGTATAAGGCCTTGGTCCTTAGGCTCCTATTGACATTGAGAAATGGGATCACCCGCGTCTAAGTGATGGGTAATTTAGAGCTAATTGTAAAGAAGGTTCAGAGCCAATACACATGTGATGAAAAAGGTTGGCCACATACCATAGCTAGGTATGTATCCTAATTGAAGACTTTGATGCTTTTGGCATTGAGCTTATTCCCCACAAATGTAACTATGTTTTGGATGCCCTTTCTATGTCTTCCAGCACACTCGAGCCGATGGCTAGTTCCCAGCTCGAGAAAATTTGTGTTGAAATGGTCACCACCCCATCCATCCTAGATACCATCACCCACTTTAAGGTTTTTGAGGATGACCAACATATTCTGGCCTTCATGGCCAATGTTGGCATCTTCAAGGATCAGATAGTGGAGGAAATTTATCATGATGATACCAGGTAGGGTGAATAAGATGATAGGATCATCGACCTACCCACTAACACCATCCCTAAGGGGATGGTAGCTCTAGAAAAAACCTTTGATTAGGACCCTTGGGTCTGAGACAAGATATCATCCTCCTCTAAGGTATGAAAATTTGAAAAGTCAACATTGGTAAGGACGATGAAGAAAAATTGGTCTAGATTGGCACCTCTTTCTCCCCAGAGGAGAAGGAGAAGATTCTCATGATTCTCTAAGAATACATTGACATTATTTCCTAGGGGTATGAAGATCTTAAAACCTATGATACGTCCATCATGACTCATACTATCCCCTACAAAATAGATGCCAAACCTTTTTGGCAAAAGAAAAGGTCGATAAACCCGTTGATCGAACCTCTAATCCATTAGGAGGTTCAAAAAATGCTCTCAATCTAGATTATCTTTCCTATCTGGCATACAATGTGGGTTTCCAACCTCATCCCCATGCACAAGAAGAACAGTGAGATCTTCCTGTGCATAGATTTTTGCAATTTAAACAAGGCCTCCAAGAAAGACAATCACCCTCTCCCTTTGCTAAAAGAGGTGTTACAAATTGTTAACAGTTCACAAATGATTTCCTTCTTGGACGGGTACTCTAGATACAAAAAAGTTATAGTTAAGTTCAAGGATAGAATGAAAATGGTGTTCATCACCAAGTGGGGACTGTTTTCATATCAGAGAATTCCCTTTGGTCTGATTAACGCAGGGGCCAAATTTCAAAAGGCCATGGACATTACGTTTGAAGGCCTGGTCAACAAGTGCATAATCATCTACATGGATGATTTAACAGTCTTTTCCTAGGATAGGTGTGATCATTCCACCCACCTCACTTATATTTGCAAGATATGTCACCGGTATTGTATCTCCCTCAACCCCAAGAAATGCATATTTGGGGTCACTGAAGGGAAACTGCTTAGGCATATAGTCTCTATGAAGGGGATATCTATCAACCCTGAGAGAGTTGAAGCACTATTAAATTTATAAATGCCCAGAAGTAAAAAGGAAATGAGATCATTCTTTGTAAAGATATATTTTGTTTGGTGGTTCATTACTGGATTCACCAAGATTGTTAAACCACTCAATGACATGATGAAGAAGGATACCAATATCGAGTGGAGCCCTGAAGCATAGTGAGCATTTTCTCAGATCAAGAAAACCATAGTGGAGGCACTAGTCCTAGAAAGTATAGACTATTCCCTCCCATTACACATCTACTCCTTTTCTTCATCACATTCCACAGCTACAATTTTAACCCAAAAGATTGAAGGGGAAGAATGACCCATTTATTTCATGAGATCCCCCTTCAAAAATGTTGAAGTCTAATATACACCCTTGGAAAAGAATTCCTTTACTCTAGTCTGGGCCATGAATAAATTTGGGCACTATATTCTCCGGAGCAAAGTGCATGCTATCATTTTGGACCAGGCTGTCAAATCTTTACTGCTATAGAGTGATCTGGGAAAACACCCGGGGAAATGAATGGCCATCCTCCAAGAATATGATCTTGAGATGCAACCAATGAAGATATTCTAAGGCCAGGGACTATGTAGAGTGATGGAAGAAGTAACTCCAAACATTGAATATCAAACCTATACTATGGATTCCATCACTCAATATCCATGGTATACCAATCTGGTATACATATTTCTCAATAAAAGATGCCTAGAGGGGCTTCCCCCTAATAAAAATCACACCCTACGACTAAAAAGTGCACACTTTATGATAAAAAATGGAGTTCTTTTTTGCAAGAATTTTGAGGGAATATACCTCCGATGCATAGACAGGGACCAAGCTGCCAAAATGATAGAAGAATTCCATAGGTAGTTCAGAACTGGATGTGGCTTAGCTCATGCTAGTGCCCATTAGATTCTTCAGGAATAGATATTATAGGCCCTTCATCTTCAAAGACATTTACAATCACATAAGGAAGTACCACACTTGCCAAACCGTAGCCCATCATGACTAGAACCTGGAAAAGCCTTTGCAGCCAGTCTTCAAAGTTTGACCCTTTGCCAAATGGGAGTTCAATTTTATCAGGGAAATAAACCCCAACTCATCTACCAACCACCAGTATATTCTAACTACTACCAAATACTGCACCTGGTGGTCCAAGGCAATCCCATGTAAGAACAACACGACAAATTTAGTCATCAAATTCTTGGAAGAAAATATAGTCACAAGGTTTGAAATGCCCTTCGCTATTGTGTGTGACAATGGTCCAATATTTTCTTCAATGCAGCTATTAGAATTGACCTATCAAAGGAAGATCATCTTTAAGTTATCCAACAACTATTATCCCTAGAGTAATGGTGTTGTTGAGTCTACCAATAATAATTTGCTGGAGGTGATCAAACATTTTCTAGAATAGAACCTCTAGGAGTGGCACAAAAAGCTTTGGTTCGCCCATTGGGAAAATTGCATTAGAATCAAGGAAGCCCTGGGGACTTCTCCATTTCACTTGGTTTATGGCCAGAGTCCTGTGTTCCCAATTAACTTACAAATCCTAGATTTACAATTCATGCAAGAATTCAACGCCCGGGATAACATTGTGGAGGTTCACCTTTTGAACCTGGTGAGAATGGAGGAATAAAGAGATGTGACACTAGAGAATTTTGTGCATCATCAAGTGGTCGTCAAACAATGGTTCAACCAGAGATCCCAATACAGAGCCTTTCGAGGTTCTGATCTGGTCCTTTTGTGGGACAAGGTCTGGGAGAAGAAAGGAAAGCACACTAAGTTTTAAAGGCTCTACCTCAGACCTTACCTTATCTAAGAGAACAGTGGGGCTAAAACTTATTGCCTCAACACCATGACCAGAGAAGCTATTCCTTTTCCTATTAATGGATAGTTTCTCAAACACTACTTTGAATGAGGCAAAAGGTAAGCTGCCTAAAGTTGTATTATATGTGAATATTTTCCTGCTTGTAAATATCTTTCCCTGGCGCTTCTTCAGAGTGTCTTTTCCTTGTAAATAGTTATTGGTGGTCTTCTGGGGCCATCTTCTTTCCCTTTTATTTATTTTCTTTGGTTTAATTTTCTTTCTTTGCGTCTCTTGTTTTTTGGGTTCTCGATGTGTTGCCCTGTTCATGTAGAAGGTATGCTTCGCATGACATCTAGTCCCTGGAGTGGTGATTTATGCATTTTGGTTAGTCTAAAATCTATTGTTAGCATGGTGGAATTTATCTACACTCCAAAGTTATTTTGTATGCATGGTAAAAGGTTATGGACAATCTCCATTGGATTCAAATCCCAGAAGTATTGACATCGGTTAACAGAAAATATAAGAAGCAAGTAATCGTATGAGATTTGAGAATAGATGGGTTGCACTGGTTATTAGCCATTTCTAAAAATTAAAAGAATATCCCAGGTCCAGAACGTCTCTCCTATTCAAAAAATCAAAATGGATGGAAAGGTGAAAGAATTACCACCATAAAAATTAGCTAAGCTTAAGGTTCATAGTGAAAGAAGTACTTCCTTTGCCATCTTCAATAGAAAAGAAGGAAAAATTGAAGAATAGAGAATTCTAGAATCCGGGGGGATCATCCAAGATATAGTTATTTTGGTTTGATGTACTCAGTGTCACCTCTCTGCTTCTCCTAGAAATCATCGGCTTGATTTTCTTCTAAGGCACACACCTCATAGCTGACAAGAGAGTGAAGGATTGAATTCTTGATGAATTGGGTTTTCCCAGACACCTCAGGCCTTGTAAGTGAAATGCTCCAGGTAAATATGAGTTATGGTTTTGCTAACCAGAGATTCTATGGTTCTCAAATTCACTAAGGCATTCATCCCAGTGAGTCACCATTTTTTATTCCCTAAATACTCGTCCCTACATTTTGTGGGAAAAATGTTGGGTCCCCCTTTTTTAATTTTGTCCTTTGTTTCCTTCTTTTGCTTTCCTCCAGCCTTTACTTCCGCAGGGCCCCTTTTTTCTTTTCCTTTTGGTTTCTCTCCCTCCAGGACCTAGTTGCAGAGCTTTTTTGTTTCTTTGTACTAGTGGAATTTTAGACTCTAGGATTCTTTGCCACTGCTTCCTCTTTTGTTAGAAGGTGTGGTTGCATGGGATCCCCAGGCCTGGACTCTGGAGGTTTTCCTTTTCTTGGGACTTGCAAAAGGAAGCGGTGCATTTTTACCTAAGGGTATAAATGAGGTTTTACTTTTCATTTTTACATTTACCATGAAAAAATGACCTTGAGTGAATTAGGAGAAATTTTTGCAAATTACCAGTGAGCTAAGTGTTTTTTCTTCGAGTTTTTAGCAGTTGTTGTTTGAGCTTGCGCATTCTTCCAGTATCTTGTAGGGTTTTTGGTGTTTGTGTTCCATGAAGCTATCTATTTGTAGAGCACCTCCCATGCCCTTCCTCCCACATTTCCTAGTGTTTAAGGTAGGCCCTTCTGGTTCTCTTTATTTCTTTTTGTTTGCTTTGTTCTTTTTGTCTCTGGTTTTGTTTCAGCTTTGTTTGCTTTTTGTCTTCTAGTCTTCATCGTCACCTCCTATTGGTGGCATGGCTTTGCAGGAATGTTGTCTACCTTTCTTACACTATATTTTTGTGTATATTCATGTAAATCATCATAACATGGTGTAAATTAGTTGTAAATAGCTATAAATTTTTATTACTCCGTAGGTTAGCTAGTCATTTCCTATAAATTTTCCATTTTTTATGGCTTCCTATGTAAATTTAGTTAGTTAGCATGTCTCTATTATTTTTTACATTCTCTTGTGTCTAACCCATCCTATGGCAAGCTCGTTGTGCTCTTTGTGCTGTTAGACCCAATTTGAGCTCGCCCACCTAGTTACTGCCTAGCTCAAACTCAGCACCTCACTTGTTTGAGCCATGGTTGTTTTCTCTCTCCTTCATTGTCTCAGCATTGATGGTGGGATTAAATTCCCCCATGTATGGGTATTCAAATCATCCCAAGTGGCCTTCATTTCATCCATGTCAAGACATATTTCACCATTAAGTTCCATTATGCGATTTATTGCATGACCATGTAACAACCCACGTCAGCCTAATATAACTCACTGCCCAGTCATTTCAATAATGGCTACTTTCTCTAGACTCTGAGTTCCATGAAATCCCACAACCTTCATCACCTTGTCACATAGACTAGAAATCCTCCAAAATCCTTGGGTGTTGATTAAATCCAAAGTTATTGATTATTATATTTGTAGGATTTGATGCAAGCTAACATCTTTTTGAATACATGCGCAATGGCGATCAAATCTCCAGAACCCATAAATTGGTTTTATTTAATAACTTGTATTAATGGTTGTCCAATTATGCAGGATATCAACAATCAATGATCAATATGTCTAAAGTAGCTTCTCCTCCCATAAGTCTGGAACTTCCAACCACTTCAACAAGAGCAGCCACCAAGTCAAAGTCTGAGAGGGAACTGGAAAAAATCCTTCTTACATCCAAATATCCAAAGGATTGTGCCCTCACAGGATCCAAGGTGGATTATAAATTGTAGATGGTCACTGATACTAAGGTCAGACCCTGGGCTAGATTACAAGGCATAATCAAAACAATGTTCGCCCAATGTTCTGTTGGAGATAATATGGCGAAGAATGTGGCCGCCTTTGATATCATCAAAGTAGCCTACTTCCCCTACTCTATGCAAGCCCCAGAGTTGATCCTAACTCTAGCCAAACACTACAACACCACCATTTGGGCTGTGATAATTACTACTACCCTTCTAATAGGAAATCTAACACCCTTAGTATCTTTGGACGCTGCTACATTTTCTTCAGGGCTAAGAATCCCCCAGTTCTCCAATTCTATTTTTATCTCCCATGCCACCTAACTATAGGAGTTTGACAAAGTTCCATAGCTCACCTGACAACACCTCAATAACCACTGGCTGAAGACACCAAGGAAAGACTACAAGAAGATGAAGTTGGATCCCCCAAGTAGATTTGCAAGAAAGCATCCAAGCGGGGACCATCTTCTTATGCCAGTTCTTTAGAGAATCTCATGCACAAGATTTCTCACTATGGATGCATTACTTCCTATATGGCATCTCCATCAATGGGCAGAATTTTGACTGGGTAGAAATTATTTCCAATCATGTAGACTTTTAGTTGAACAACGTCGGCCAAAATTTGAAGTTCTACATGACTTCTTATGTGTTATGGGAATTGGCACATCAAAGACCTAGAATTAAAGGCTTAGTTACATTGGGCATCCTTGGGACCAGGTCTAGCCAGAGTGCTCCATAGGACTATTTCCCACAAATTCAATGGGAAGCTAACCTCCCAAACTTTTGCTGAGTAAATGACACCTTTATTTACTTCAACATTTTGATACCATCTCGAGATGCTAGTTACCAAATATCCAAGGAGTCTATGGCCTTGGTGAGTACATACTGAAATTATTTCATTTAGTTTCATCAACATTCTTACATTCGGGTGACCGAGTTTTCTAGGAAACCCTACCTACTCCCCAAGCATTGTGGGGATAGGATTATTTTGATGGAGTTTTTCATTCAAATCCTGGAACTTCATACATTTTATGGAGTGAAGAAGGTTACCTCCATCCCATTCCTGATCATTTGTGGGAATTATTCTTGTAGCCTTGCAGTGACCAAAGAGGATGATAATGAATTGAAAAGTCTAGGGCTGGCCGAGTTCCACCTAGCAAGGAACAGTTTTGACCCAGTCGACAAGATAAGAAAAACACAACCCTAGAAGTCCACACCACATGAGCCTCACATGGAGGATTTTAGCATATATTTCCAAGATGACTTTGATTTTTGGGAGCAAAGGTACTCAATGATGACCAAAGGAATGATGAAGTGCCTTGGCCTTCAGACCTTTCCAAAAGATTTTTTGGATAGTGGGACCTTGGAGGACTCTTACAAATTATAAGGGATAGACAAGATCAATATCCCTCTGGTGGATTGGGACACCCCAGAGACTTTAAAAATTAAGGACATCACCCAGGGCATTGTACAACGTAGTGACGAGTATTTTGCACAAGTGTGCAAGAAAAGCGCCTGCTGGGGTCCAATTTTGAGGGGGTCTTCTTTGGCTTCAGGAGTGGTCGCGAAGAGAAAAGACAAGTGGAAAGAAAAAGAAGGTGCCCTAACCCAGGTTACACCCCTGGCTCCACTCCCTATTTTGGATCAAATTCACACTCATCTTGAGGTGTCATGCTAGCTGAGTGAAACATTGGGCACCCAGCTTTCTCTCAGCCTTCTAGTTACTCTGGTGGGATATGCCCTCCCTTTAGGCTCATAGTCACTTGTAGCATTAGTGAGCTAACTGGTGAACATAGAGGAAAAGAATGAAACTATCATGGATGTTAGGGTCCCACTGTAGACATGAAGAAAGAAGCCAAGGGTGGATAACACTCAACCAAGCGCAGATGAAAGTCCCAGGAAATAGGGAAACATTCCTGTGGAGATTATCCCTTTGAGCCTTGAAGCAAAAGATTGACTAGAGGCTTCCCCTCCCCATGACAACTTTGAAAATATCTTCTATTCCAAATATTTGGTAAATCTACATGAAGATGTTGAGAGGGCAACAGAAGAGATCACTGCACAAGAGGCAAAAAATATCCCCGTGGAGGGAGAAATGTGAGAACAAGAAATTTCCCTGGAAGAAGTGATATGGGAGAAAGAACAAGGATAGGAGAAAGAACAAGTGTTGGTAAAGATACCAAGTATAGAAGAAACATTGGTGTTGGGGACCGAGATAGAGGAAAGGCACATAAAAGATGAGCAACCAACAATGGCTCCGGAAACTGGACCTTTGGGAGAAACTATACCCCCAGTTGTCATGCTACAGATGCCTCAATTCAATGTGGGTGATCAGCTACCCGAGAATATGATATCTAGTCAGGTGGTCATTGTAGCCCAACATCCAGATCTAGGCCAAATACCTTCACCCCCTACAGAATATGTGCCCTCAAAGGAGAATGTCCCGGTGGATAATGTCGAAGAAATCCAACAACAATAGGACACAGGGGAGAACCCTGGAGACAAAGATGCAGATGTTACAGGTGCTGGCAGAGATGGGGCCCTCGATGTCACTAATGAAAATTCCACCAAGGTGGGAGACATAGAGAATCCTAGGAGCAGAGAAAAGGATCCCATAGAGGCCATAAATGTTGAAGAAGAGTAGCCAACTCCTGAGGAAAACCCCAGTACCCAATACTTAGCCATAAGAGCACCCTCGCCACCACAATGGCTGGTAGAGTTGATAAAAAGGAAGGCCCTAGTAGCAGTGAGAGTTCCCCTCTCTCTGGCCAAAATGATGGCCAAGAACTGGGAGGCTCAGAAGTCTAAGAAGGCCTGGACCATCCATACCCTTTAGACCAGTCTAGGAGGAATACCGTCATAGTAGTCACAATGCCTCCCCTAGATGCAAAAGTGGAAACTATAAGAGCCAAAGAATTCACAGTTACAAAAGTTCCTCTAGGGAGGAGAGACAAATAGGGTGAATTGAACCTATTGAAAGAAGCTACCCAGGAAATTGAGGCCTGATACAACAAGTAGGCCCAAAATCTGAAGGAGGAAAAAGAAAATAACATAAATCTCCTCGAGCTTCTCTGAGAACTAACATAGAAACTAGTCAAGATCAATCCGAAAGCCTCCACATCTGGAACATCAGTCCTGCAGGGTGATATTGATGCTTTAAGGGCCATGAAGAAGAAGGCATAGGCTATGGATGGGTGGGTCACTGATCAAAACATAGTCATAAGGAAATTCCTAGAAGTGACACTCCCGGACCTCTATGAGGCTAATAACATCATGGGCCAAGTCAACTATGTCATCTCCCTATGGGAGAAAGAGATGTAAAAGTATGAAGAGTTGATGTCTAAATTAGAGGAAATGATGAGCTTTGGGGAGGAATTCATTATGGAAGTAGGTATTTTGGGAGATGAACCCTTTGGGTTCCTCTGGGCCCAGCACTCCAGACTTGGTCTCAAAATTGAGGTGAGAAAGAAACTGGTAGCAGCCCTAAAGAATAGAATCCCGGAAGTCCAAATTTATTTAAATTCATATACAACATTTGTAACAAGGGTTTCACAAGTGGATCCCTTCACCACCGGTACTTGTGCTCTAGAAGATTTTGTACTAAGTAATTTTGATGAGCTGATGGAGTCTCGGTACTAGTCTGCCAGAGATTTTGATGAAGGGAAGATGTCACGCTCGACCGAGATGATGCTCCAAGTTCATGACACAGTGAAAGTGGCTAAAAAATTCAAGGAAGGGGCCAACAATGTGGATGAGAAGTTCAGGGTTGTCAATGACTAATGGGACTACATCAAAGATGTAGATGAGGAAGGAATTGGCTAGATTGTGGAGGCCTTCAAAAGAAAAATGAACAATAAATTTCTTTGTCCTCTAGAGATTTTCACTAATATGGTACAGTTTTGAAGATTCATTATTCTTTGAGCATAAGCTCTCAGACCTTGGAATTCTAGGTCTAAAGTTTTGTATTCATTCACAGTGATCTACGTCCATATTCCCAAGAGCTGATCAAGAACTGTCAAGTAGTTAATAAGGGTTAGAAAGTTGGCAATCTAGATAAGGTATGTCAGGTGGAACAGATTTTTCTGACAGGTGATTCCCCTGAGGTGCCACTTCCACATTAATTACCTAGTGCACATCAAAGACAGGGAGATGCAATTTTCATTTATGAATCATGTAGCCTAGGATACCTGGACAATCAGGTTTCTTCTATAAGTACCCCAACACTCTTCTCTATACCAATATTTCCATATTTCTCCTCTTATCTTCCTCTTTTGTCTTATCATACCTCTGCACATTTTGAGGTGATTCTAAGTGGTACAGGTAGTACTAGCCAGAGATAATGTATTATATTCAACATGTATTGTTAGGTAAGGTTAGTTTTAGGTCAAAATTTGTGTATAAATAAGAAGTCCAATTCCATAACAAGAGTTGACAAAATTGATGATTTTACAGTCTAGCAAGTAATAGAAGCATAGAATTTTACTTTTTTTTGTCTTTTAGGAGCTCAATCCTCAGTTGTTCTTAGTAGCGTAGAATTCTCCCTTGGAGCCATGAATGTATTTGCCAGTGATGCTGGAAACATTTGAGTTAATGAAGAAGGAAGGACATCTTGTGACTATTTGTTATGTGTTGTTCTGATCTATGGAGTTAACAAATGTCTTTTGTGTAGTATGTTTTCTTATGTCCTTTGATCCTATGTTTTAGTTTAGATTAATGATCTTATCTCCCCTTGCTACTAAATGCATGTGAATCACTAGTTCTTTATGTATTTGGTATTTAGTGTAGTTTCTTGCATTGGAGAATTATTTGATGTTTGAATATATATTGCATAACTATAGGTAGAAACATATATCAAACCTTGATCAATCTTTTACAATTTCTCTATTAAGTCTAAATGCTTGCAGGAAGCCCCATGCCATTTGAAATCCCTGAGAAGATGAGTAAAAACTAGCTCTCCCTTCATACAACAGTCACCTTCCTATTGGAATAGTCCCAATGATAACTGAGAGGGGGGGGGGGGGGTTGAATTAGTTATCAGTCAATTTAATTCTTTTCTCTTTCTTAAATGTAATTTGATATAAAGTAAAAGCACATAAATTATCTCATTAACTTATTACATTTGGTCAAACCACATATCAGTAATGCATTTTTACATTTCATTTCATTATGTCATTAAGTCATCAATTCATATTATTAATACATTTCATTAAATCACTTATTTTCATCAAGAATATTTTATTAATTTATCTCAAGTTGCATTGTCATATATTAATTAATCATCACCATATTATACACTTGCATCATAAGGATATTATGTGCATTCATCATACACTACATAAAGAAAAATTTGCATATCCTGCATCCAACATAACATCATATCCTGCATCATGAAGCATTAAGTCATCATAAAGTGCATAGCATAAACTTCACATCATGTATCATAATGCGTCACTACTCATATCATGAGCATAACATCTCATCTTGCATCACAAGAATTAGTATCCTCATCTGCATATAAAAACATTTATAAGTCCATAAGTCTATCACATGTCATATAAGTCAAAGTCCATCATCATCATATCAAATATCCCAAGTACATATAGTCTATCATCATAAATACATAAAAATACACCTAGGTGTTGTAATGCATATACATATAAAAAATTTGAAAAATGTGTGTCACCATGGCTAGGTAACTCATGTGGCTGGCTGTGAAGGCCCCTTATCTCCGCCATATTTCCCATGTGGGTGGGATGGAATCTCCACTGATCCCTATGATACCCTACCTATACTTTGTGACTATGGCAACTCTGTGTATACAAGTTGTCATTAGTCCTGAGGAACTACCTAAAAATATAAGCCCATCTAGTGGGCTACCTCTCTACCCCTCTTGGTTGCATCCATGTGTGTGGAAAATGTGTTAATCAACACATTTCCTGCATCCCCTACTATGGCTTCCTGTCGATCGATGTCCCTCTCACCCCTGTATGTCTTGGAATGCCTGCCTGCCTCATCCTATCATGTTGTCAAGGTGTCCACCTACTCCGTCAAACTATCCAGCTTCTCCCTTGATGTTGTCTCATCCTGTTGTACTTTCTTTTTTGTGATAAACTTTCTAGAGTATACTCTCATTTATAGTGTGTTTAGTACCACTTTAGTACTATCTACCTGCACACACTCATCATCCATCAGTCCATGTACCTTTCCCACCTCATTTTTTAGGTTGTCTCTCTTGGGCTGTGTGGTCACATGATCTTGGTGTTCTATCTCCACAAGTTTCAAAACCCTTTGTAGATCAACCTTGAGTGTGTCATATGATTCTTGTGATGACCCTCCTATTGTTACCTCCTATGGTACCTATATTGTTGGTACCTCAACCTATCATCCCTTTACCTATGGTCCATGTCCCTATGGTGGTTGTAATGGTGGTGGTTATATTAATGGTACTTTTATTTGTACTTGTACATGTAGGGCCCCTACATGTACCTTTTTCCTAGCTAACACTCTCCTTAGTTGTGCCAATGGGGCTCCCAACTATCTCCCCTATTTTTGATGACTCTAGGGAATCCCCTACTATAATATCATCATCAATGTCCATATATCTTGTAGGCTTCTCATGTGCATAAACCTATATAGGATCTATCAACCTCAGAGGTATGTATGTGGCCCTCCATGTTATGTACTCTATATCCATCCATGCATCATTTATGTCCAATCTCCTAACCCACACAAATGGTGCTAGTATTAGCTAGGTGGTCCTCACGGTTAGTGCATATAAGTAATGACCCAAAACCCCCACCTCCCTAGTAATGGGAGGATGTATCTCATCCTCTACCACCATGCCCTATTGTAGACCACATTGTCTCATCACATGAGAGGGCCTGTACCTCTTGATCTGATGTATCATCATCCCTAGAAGAAAGCCATCTGTGTATGCATAGGAGAGGTATAGTAGGTCCTCCCTATTTCTCTCCAAACCTATCTACTATTCGTTCATGCACCATGGATCATAAGCTCTGTATGGAGTCCAAAAGAAAACATGCATTTCATCAATCATCCTCCTCCAATAACTAGCCCTCCCTAGTGAGTCATAACACAAGGAAAACCTTTATCGGCATGCATATGACTCACGTAGCTAGTGATCCTCTCAGAGATGTTGTAGTCATAGAATAGAGATGTGGTCCTAGGTCCATATGAGTAGAAAACTAACCCCTATCCCCATGTTGTGCACCTAGCGATATGCACACATATACAGATCATGGTATACCATACCAAGAATGACATATCTCCAACCAAATATAGTCCCTAACTCTAGCATCTCTATTAGCACCAGAGCCCATCCCATACAAAAAACATATTTGCAAAGATCAGCCAGCATCCTCCCTCCAATCAAACCCCCCATGTATAATGTGAATCTCCTAAGCCTCCCACCCACCACCTCCTACCATGACATCCAGGTACGATCTCATGGTATCCTCCTCATCAAAATTCTAAAGGTGAGCTGCATGTAGTGCTTGTAGTCCTCTAGTTTGTAATGTGGTACTAGTCCCCTCATTAGAACCCTTAGTATCCACCACACATCTAGTAGAGTAATCATAGCCTCTCCAATATGAAGGTGGAATGTGGTCCTATCACTATGCCACCTCTTCACCAGTGTTTTCATCATTCAATTATGTGTACATATCCTAGGCCATTGATGTACATGGCTTAACCCTATGGTTGACACTAACCCCCACTCTGCCTCTATAAACTGGTCTCCCAACTCTATCAGAGGTGGCTAATGCTCCCTTGACCCCACTGGTGTAAAATTATCCTGCAACCACACAAAGTTTTGTCAGCCCTCATTTTTCTTGCCAAACCTTCCCAACTAGGGTATCATACCCCTAGGCCCTTTCTTTCCCTCCCGGTACAAGTCAGTTGTCTTTTTGTCCTCTCCCCTTGGTGTCTAGCCATTTTGGCACAAACATCAGTTTGGGTGGAGATATCGATCCATGCTTCAGTGTCTCCTCTTCGCCGAGCCCTAACTTGCATTTGCAAAGATGTGGATCATGGACCCACATCGGCATAGATGTTGATCTAAGTATCTACATCTTTAGACATTGATTCAGGAATTAGCATCTCTGGTATGAAATTCATTTACCCATATTTCATGCCAACCTAGCCTTCCCAAAATTCATTAAATACATGGAAAATCATAAATTCTAGGCTTGGGTGTGGACACATACCACCTCTGCCCACTCTGTTAGTCATTTGTGGATCCTGACACGCTCTACAAGCCTCCTCCTAAGCCTCTCTTCAACCATTTTTCTCTCTTAGAGCTCTGTTTCTTCTCAGTTAAGGTTGTAAATGACCTTCTCATCCCCCCAGACCCTACTTATAACTGTCATTCTTCCACAACTTTCTCCCAATGGTCCTTCTACTCTCCCAATTCCAAAGGTTTTACCATTTCATTATATATTGGTGTAATAAAGATCTCCTGTGCCTACTCCTATACAATAGACAAATTTTAAAATCCAAAAATAGTTAAAAATTGCAAATATCCCAAAAAAATCATCACTCTCAACAAACACATGAAAATTTGCAATTTCCTCACAATCCTAATTCTCAAGGTGCTCCATATCACCCACCTTTCGCATTCACATTTCCTTTCTTCTCCAAACAAAATTTGTTTTCCAAACGCCCTCCTCCCTTGTCCCTTTGAATCACATTTTGCATCATCTCGACCCATTGTCTTCTTATCTAGATCTATTAAGCTTAAACCCATCACACTAAGATTTTCCTAGACATAGTGACTTTAAGAGCTTTTCACATAATCATTTTGGAGATCCACTCTCCTTGCTACTTTTTCTGTCCATTGCTATTGCCAGTGAATACCCATTTATACAGACAATCTAGTCTTTGCCCGCTAGGGTGCATCCTCCCTATGTCATCTTATGAAATCATGCATCAAACAATCACATTCATGGAAAGAGGTTTGGACGGAATGACTTCTTGGTCATGGGGACTTTTTGTTGATTTTATCTTATTATGTCAATCCAAACCTACTCATAACTACTTGGATCTCCTATATCCTTGTGTGTCAAGAATGGTTTCGATTGATACATGCATCATTTACAATATGACATATTTCTTGGTGTTTTATTGCATCTTTCTTACTTATGATGTTATGATTATGCCTGGCTTGCTAGGGGCATGGTCTAGTTCACTTTCAAGAAAGTCTCTAACAACAGCTTGGGTGTACTCAGTCTCCCTCTGTGTGTCATTTCATTAGTTCTACCATCTCTGCATAATCTACATATATGTTCCTAAATCTACCTACTCTATTTATGAGTCTATTCCATGCAAAGGAACCATGTCATATGTATTTTCTAACACCTGATGCATACCCCCTCTTGCAATATCAAACTAGGGTGTGTTCTCCAACATTAACACAATTTAATCTCCAAGTCTCGTTAGCTTCATTAGATGCATGGTTTTATTATGCTTTTTGGAAAGGCTTCTATTTATTCACTACCTCCCCATCTCTCTGATATCTCCCCCCACCCATCTTTTAGTCCCTTCTTTCTATTCTTCTCTCTCTCTCCTGTTTGCATATTTTTTCATGAAAATTCCACAACACTTTGCTTGTTGCATTCTTTTGTCTAGGGGAATAACCTAATACCCATTGGTCTTACTGAGAGGGGGGAGAATAAGACAAAATCAAAATTAAACACTAAAAACTTAGCTCATTGATTCACTCGGTAGAACTGAATACAGTAATAATTGATTCACCAAATAGCTTAGTAACTTAAACAACCATACATCTCATAATATAAAAATCAATCATTCAAAATCAGTTAACACCAGATTTATCAAGGAAACCCAATATGGGAAAAACATCTATGGGAATTGTGTCCCATAATAAAAATGCACCTTTCTAAAGTACGCTTGGTTAAGAACTTATCATGTTAAAGATTACAAACATATTTGCTAAATGTGACCCTATTAAGGGATTTACCTTAGATCTGTTAAGATCTTCACCCTGTTAGGAGTGGCCTTGCTAAAGGACTTCAAACACTCTTTTGGAATGTCACCTACATCTAGGATTGTTAAATCCACTCAGTTAAGAGATTTTCTCTGTTACAAATGCTAGTAAGAAACAGTAAAAATTTAATTTGTAAATAAAGAAACTACCTTTTTCTTGTGTCAGACCCTTTATGCTCACATGAATACTAGCATCACATACTCCATTTGTCTCTACTTTAGACTGTAGATTCTTCTTTTTCTTCTTCTATGTTATGCTCAATAACTTTATTCTTCAACTTCTTCTGCTTCTTTTTTCAATTCACTAACATTATAATATCTATTTATTTCTCATCCTTTATATAAACAAAAATTTTCCTCTTAATCTCCTTGCTTAGGTTTTCCATCCTTTGTGCTCATTTTTTTGATCATCATCTTCATAAATCTCAAATTTGTAAACTCTTTAAATTTTACCTCATAACTTGAACTTATCTTGGAACTCTCATAATCAGGTTTAACCTCTTGATCTTTGCCTTAGATCTTGTCATTGAATTTTCTCTCTTGTAGATCTTCTAACAAACTTTCTTTAATTCTCAACAACATCAAGATCATCATAGCTTCATATTAAATTCAATCTTATCATCATTTTCAATCAATATCATATAATCAGTAATTTTCTTTGCAATTTGGTAACTAACTTCATTCACTTCTTAGTGATCGATAACTGAAATTGAATAACACAACTCTATACTGATTGACTCTTTCTAGCTTGGTAGAGTAACTTTTTTTTGTCATAACTTAACTCTTTGCAATTTCCAACTTAATCAATCAAGTGTACCAACTTGATAACATCAAATATATAGTAGCAGATAACTATATCAACATTACTTCATCCTTTTATGAACTTTATTTGTCACCCATTTAACTTCTCCTTCTTATGATATGGTAACTTAGTATAAATCAATAAATCAATTCCTTGACATTAATGGAAAAGCAATAATTGATCTAACCATTTCTACAAACATGTATAATTATTATCACTCGGTCTTAATCATCTCCATCAGTTAATCAACAATCTCCCTCTTTGGTATTGATAGAAACACTATATTATTACTATAGAAATTGATGATGACATCTCTCAATACTGTCAATCTCTATTATTACTCCCTCTGAGTTGATAGTTATGTTTCTCTTCTTCAAACAGTTCATTGTTCTCCCTCTTGGATAAATCTTCTGATACTCTAGCATACATTTTGATTATCCTTCATGAGTAAATAGTAGCAATTCATTCTCTCCCTCTTTCATCAATATCTCCCTTATGGATAAATTTCATCAATTCATTCTCTCCCTCTATGATAATAATGCCTAAAATTTATACTTCTGAAAACTTGTTTCAATGGTGGATTATGCCTTACATGTACAAATACTCAATACATACAAAAATCTCCACACAACTTCAGGAATCACCTAGAGTGTGTCATTAGTCAGGTGATGTGAACAACCACTATCTATTTTTCATTCTCACTTACTTGTGATATTAGGGCTCTTGGTTCTTCTTCATCATAATTATCTTTAATAGCAACATACACAACTTATTTTTCATCACTATCATCTGAATCATCATCACTTATGTCATCATTAGAAATATGACAATATTTCTTACCTTTGTTTTTGTAGTCTTTGAATCTCTTGAGTCTTTTTTATCTTTTCTCCTTTTCTTCTTTATCTTTCTTCTCCTCATTATCTTTCTCAGGGAAGTTAGATGAAAAATGACCAATCTTTTATAGTTAAAACATTTCAAGTGTAACTTACCTTGGCATTTTCCTTTGCCCCTTTTTAGCCTTCTAGCCAACAAAGCTTCAAAATTTCTCTTGTTCTCTTCATCTACACCATATAACTCTTCCAAACCACTCTAACAACTGTAAAATCTCTAACTAGCACTGCTCAAATATCCATCACTAGGTCTAGATTCCTTAGAACCTCCAATCTTTAAAGATGATTTCAATGTAGACTCAATCTTAGATGTAGAAGGTAAACTATTTGTGGGCAAGGGATATTTTTGGTGAGATATGAGACACTTAATGGTTTTCATTTATGGCAACACATCTGATAGTATGATCAAGTTAACTACAGTTTTGGAGATATAATTTTAAAATAATCTAAGTATAGAAATAAAAATACAGAGTATAACTACATTGCTTTGGACAACGAAGATCGCATAGGATGTTTGATGACTAGTAAACTTAGAGGAAGATACTATGGGGTATGTATGACCTACTGTTAAGATCAAATTTATTTTAATGATGATTATAGAGAGTTAGAGTGATTTGAAGACATGCAAAGATAGTATGAAAGTGTAACAGAGTAGTTGAATAGTTGCGACATTTGAGAGAGCATGAGATGGAATCTGAGCATGCTAAGTTGGATTAGTATTTTGAATTACCTATACTTTGGTAATACAAGAGTGCCAATATTATATTTACTTTTTGTTTAAGTATTTATTTTGTTTTGTATTGTAATTGAGAGCCGACCAAATGATGTAAGACACACACACACACACACACACAAAGATATATATATATATATATATATATATGAAGAACATTTTTTAAATCAAAGAGGTGATGAGATGTCATGTGTGTATGGAAGTGTATGTGAAAAAGTTAGACATGACTGATAGCAAATGCAAGATCAAAGATTGAAAGATTTTGTTGAGAGCTATAACTTGAAATATCTAAGCATTGGAGATGCTTGTTTTTGTTCATTACTAAGAACACTTTGCAACAGAATTATTGGTTGTAAGAGTTGTAAGCTCAGTGCACCCCTAACAAGGTGTTGTGTACTTTTAACGATGTTGATATTCCTTTAAGAGGGAAATGTACTATGTAATATTTAGCTCCTAATAGTGCTAGGTCTCCTAATAGGGACATTATACTTTAGTGCATTCTTGTGGGTACCATCCCCACAAGGTTTTTCCCTTGGCCAGGGTTTCCTCGACAATAAATAAATGTGTAATTAGTTGTGTGTTATTTTCTTAAGTTCTTTTCATTTTAGAAATCATATGGTTTATGTGGAACTGGTTTAAGTTTAATTTAAAGTGTTGTAATATTGATTCACCCCCCCTCTCAGTAATACTTAATCCTAACAATTGGTATCAGAGTTGTTGGCCCTTAAAAATAAATTTTAACAACTTAAGGGAGACCAAGATGGACTCTGTAAGTTTGCAAGAGAACTTTCATGCAGCACTTGAGGACCTTGATAAAGAAAAAGAAGAGAAAGGTGACTTAAGGTTCAATTTAAGAAGAGCTGAGGGATTCATTAATAAATTGAAAGATCAGCTTAAACTTTCTAGAAATCAAAGACAAGATCTTATGGTTTAGATAAAAGAGGATTTAGACAATGATAATTTAGATCAGATAAAGCAAATTAAACAAGAGAATGATACCTTGAATCTTGATCATGAGACAATGGCTAAAGAGATTCAACTAAAAGAGGATGATAAAAACAAGATTCAAGAAGCTTTGGAGGATGCTAATATTCTGATGGGACAAATTAAGATTGAAGTTTATCACTACTAGAACAAGTATCTAGAATTGGAGAAATATAGTCAGACCATTAAAGGTAAACTTGTTGAGACAAAGAAACATATTGAGAGACTTCACATAGGTAGTGACTTGATGGATGAACAAAGAGATAGATAGAAACATAAAGGAGATATGAATATGTTGGCATAAATGAAGCTGAATGTTCTAAGAATCAAGAACAAAAACCCAATGCAGAGAGTAATGGAGAAAAGCCTATTACCGAAGAACCTAAAGAATAGATCAGAACTTTCAGAGGTAGATTTGTTGGTTGTAACAAGTTTAGACACATGAAGAGAGATTGTAGAGGTAATTTCCCTTTCAAACCTTTTTCTAGTTATTGTTTTAATTTTCATGCATATGGGCACAAGAAAGAAGAAAGTAGGAAACTTGATCAATCTAGACACAAACAAGATAACATGAGAGGAAAATCAGTAGTTAAACCCACATGTTACAAATTTAATAACCTTGGGCACATTTCAAGGCATTGTAAGTTGCAATTAAATTAGAATAGACCTCCTCCTATTTTCTAGAAATGCAACAATCAAGGTAATATAGTAAACTTCTGCAAGTACAATGGAGTAGACAACATAAGAGTACCACCTCCTATGGATGCAAAGAGGAATGACAATGATACTGGTAAGAGTCTTGTAGATTAAAAAAGTGAATTTGACAATTTTTTTAAAGAAAGAAGAAGATAATAGTAGTGGAAAGGTATGTAAATTCAAAGAGTCAAATGAGATAGTGGTTCAGGGAGAGGCAATATATGTTACCGAATCTTTTCCTGATGCTAACATTACTACATTGACCTAAATGAAAAATCATGGCCGTAGGGGAGCACTAGATGAAGACACCTAATTATATCCAGCCCATAATTCTGAGGAGTAAGCTCAAGTGAGCTTGGCTATGATATACAAAAACATTGTGGAACTTATATCTATGATTGCAACATTGGATGATGCATATTTTGTGATCGTGAGATTTGTGATTGATTGGGCAGTGTACAAAGTTAAGTTTATTGGGTAATGTGCATTTCTCACTTAGCAATGAATTAAAGAAATTTGAGATTATTATTTCTTCACCATTTGAAGAGCAGTGACCAACGAGAGAAGAGATTAGAGAGTATCAGACAACCCAGCAGCTACATTGTGTGATTGATCAAAGTGATAATTTGAAATTATGTGTGTTTAAGGTATTTAGACTATCTACTTGAATAGAAGTTATGGATGCACCATTGATTTATGATATTGTAGATCAACCTAGATATAAATTGAAGAAACATCTATTTAAGTCTTGTGAAGATGACCCTGAAGGAACGTTTTCCCAACACCACACAACATCTTGCACGTAGAGGAAATTAGGGCATATATTCATTGAAAATATGAAACATTGGGAGATGCAGAGATTGCTATAGAAATGGAAGATATTCTAGGTGATGATGGTAAAATGAAGCTTGAATTCAAACACATAGACAACCTGAGCATTATGAAAATATTAGACTTATATGATTTCCATGAAGAAGAATGGATCAAAATTTTAATTAGGAGAGTTCATGATTAATTCATCTAGATAGGAGAGAAACCTATAAAGATCTATGGTTAGTTGATTCATGACATAACTAGGTTAGAAAACATTGGATTTATCCCTGTGGCAGAGAAACATATAAAGAAATAAGTTGAAACTCTAACACACTATAAATGGGACAAGTGAGCTATGATAGTGAGTGATATTTTCCTATAGGTTGTTAGACTGATTGCAATGATACTTGTATACAATTTTTACTATAGTAGTAGACCTAAATAAGTCTCAATAGGATTCATTTTCATGGCTTATAGGATGATAAAGGAAAACACTACTTTCAACCTATGCGAGGTTCTACCACAACAACTTTTGGAGAATGTAAAGTTAATCAAGAAGGATAAATCTAAGACTTTTAGATTTGGCTAACTTCTAGTTAAAATGTATATCCACATTGAGAATACATTTCCTGGAATGCACCCTAGAGCATGGAAAGATAGCATACCCACTAGTATTCATATATCACAGAGTTGCAGAAGACAAAATAGCACATGCGTGGATGGAGAACTATTTGGCATGATCAACCTTCTTCAGAGGAAAATGAAAGAAAGATTCAGAATTCCTGAGGAGTTAGATGAGAGATACAAGGATACAATCTATTTCATGATTGAAACTGATTGTGTATGTTTTGAGGTAGTTTTACCAAAGAATAAATGGTGTTACCCTATGGGTTATGAAGTCAGTTCAGAAGTCCTAATTATACAAGTTGAACATTTCTTAGCATCTAAAGTTGATACATCAGAGGAGAGATGGGGCACATATGAAGAGAAATTAGATAAAGTCAGAGAAGAATAGACTAGAGGCTTAAGAAAGAGAAGAGTAGAGAATAAAATTTATGATTGTGCAGCTAAGGTAGGTATAACTAAAGAAGAGATGAGAGAAGTAAGGAAGAAGATAGTAGAGAGATCTTATGGGTTGTAAAGCATTGCTACTGCACCCCTTCCACCTCTATAAATTGAGTAGGTAGTTAGTCCTATTTCTACTTTAATTTATGTGACTACACCCTCACCACCACAGAAGACATCGCAAGGAGAGACATAAAAGATTGTTCTTCAGAGAAACACTAGGTCCACTAAATTGGGCTCACCTCCTAAGAAGCAGAGGACTGAAGTAGAAGAGAATAAAGTTGAAAAAGAGACCATAAGTGACAGACATGTATGGAAGCCTGATATAAAGATGCTAGAGAAGAGAGCTATTGAGAAAGGAAAGCTTGTTTTAGTAAAAAAATACTATGATGGGTATGAGGAATCTGACAAACTTGTGATTGAGGACATAGTGATAAATCATTTACTTGTTTTCAAATAGAATCTATTACAGATAGAGGGAAATATACCTAAGGAATTGTATGGTAAAATGAAGATTAGAAAATAGCTTGTACATATTGAAGATGAGGAAATTAGAAACTAGGCTATTGAGGATATGTTGCCAATAGTTTCTGTACATGAGAGAGAGAATATTTAATGAAATCAAACCTTTGTTGAGGACTAAAGAAAGATTAGTGAAAATTATGGGTATAAAATATGAGAAAATCATAGAGGAGACTCAAAAGGCATTAGATGAGATACTTATGAGTAATATTATTGAGAATACTCCACCTCCTAAATCTACTATGTCTACACCTATAGGAATAGGGGAGAGCTCTAAGATAGTTGAAGCAAATGTTTAGAAGAGCCAAGTAAGTACTGACATGCAACAAAATTTCTATGTTTATGGTGTGTTAGTGACCCTTGAAATTTCACATGATGAGAAAGATCCATTTGAAGGAAATAATAATAATACAGTGGTAGATGAGGTAGAGAAAAAGAAGAATCAGGACAAAAAAAGGAGACAGACACAACAAAAGAAGAAGAAGCAAGAATTTATGTAAAAATTGAAATTCACACATCTACTATTCTATTTTTGAAAAGTAAGGACAATTTTGTAAGAATAGATGTTGAGAGTATGGATAAGGATGAATTGATGAGACTATCCTTCATCAAATTCACAAAGGTAAAAGAAAGATCTGAGCAGAAAGGAGATAAAAAGACTAAGGTAATTACTAGATAAATTGACACTACGAATAAGTTACTTCTAGTCCCTATTGTTTTTCAAAGTAAAGATGATGCTGAAAATATGAAAATGGCACTAGACAATTTTGATCGTCACTATGAGTCCTTAGTGAAGATTTCTGAAGAGAAGGTAGAGATAAGTTATCTAGAAAATAATTTGAAGGAAGTATGCTAGTATATTTCATGGGACTTGGGCATTCTGAGATTAGCTACATAAAAGGAGAAAAGTTGTGTCACACATCGAAGGATCACTAGTAGAATTTGGGCAATAAATGACTAGATGACTAAAACTTTTAGTCACGTGACTAAAGCTGATCATTTTCTTCCATTTTTTTGGAATCCACAAATATAAATGACTAAATAAATGACCAATTTGGTCATCAGGTAAA
Source organism: Thuja plicata (assembly GCA_018584345.1). Classification (NCBI taxonomy): domain Eukaryota; kingdom Viridiplantae; phylum Streptophyta; class Pinopsida; order Cupressales; family Cupressaceae; genus Thuja; species Thuja plicata. The sequence continues at coordinate 830,714 of MU223161.1, forward strand.
ATGACTAAATAATTGACCAATTTGGTCATCAGGTAAAATGACCAAAAATAACTAAATAAATGACCATATAAATGGCTAAATAATTAATCAACCTTATACTAAAAATGACAAAATGAATGATTAATAGTCTTTTACATATTAACATTTGATAATATCATATACTTATATTCTTAGAAATTGCATTTCACCAATAATGTGTGTTTGCCAATAGACTTATTGTGCAAACATTATTCTGGCCATTATTTGCCACTAGTTTGTCTCATTTTCTGTCTATAAGATAAAAGTCAAATTCTTTACTTTTTACATCCAAATGAAACCCTCATACTTTATTAGATAACACAAGAGGCCCCATGTGATTTGTAAGGAATTTGACACTAGAGGATTCATACATAAAACATGAAAACACATATATTTAGACTATAAAATAAACCCATATTTACAAACATCTTTTAAGAAATGAAATATGGAACAATAAGTGCGTGATCAATAAATATACTATACCAATGTGAAATGTATATAGAATAAATTAAACCTTCACTATATACACACAAGTATGATGACTTTACAGGAAAACATACATGAGTAAACATCATCCAAAAAATCAAAGCTAGGGCCTTATTAAAGTACATGTATCATGATTATATCATTTGTTGCATTCATCATTGCATCTAGGTGAAGCATTGGGAATTCTTGGGAGTTATAATATTTTATGAGTTGTGGTTCATAGTGTTTCATGAGTAGTGATTCAACTTTTTGGGAGGTTATATTTTTTTCATGAGTTGTGGTTCACAATGTTTCATAGGTAGTGGCTCACAAGATCCCATATCTCATGAGAATGAATGGTTAAACTTTATGCATGTTGCATTTAGGTGATGCTCACTAAGGTGAAGCATTGGGCTTCTTAGGATGTCACCCATCTCAATACTTCTCTAATTCAAGTGTGCTTAACCAATTTTGTTGTCAATTTATTTGCATGTCTCATAGCACCATTTGATTTATAAAATTCATGTTGAGTTACTTTGTTGATTAATTGATTACATTATATTATTATCCCTATATCACCCTATATCTAATTGATTAATCAATATTTTATTTATGTATGCATATATCTAATTAAATTGAACAAATAAATCTAATTATGCTTGTAGTCAAATTTCCATAGTGACTACAAGTTGATTGGTAAGTCTAGATCTCGCATCTTCTTGATATTTTTTTCCATTTAGATGCTGTCAGAAAACAAAAAAATTTAGAAGGGTCTTAGATATTCTATAATTATTTCATGTAAAAGATAATATCCAAATAAAATAAAGGGGTAAACTATTAAAATTTTTGTGTTTTGACATCTTATTTGTCAAATTCACTTTGAGAAGGAAATGGAGGAAAGGAGGGAAAATTTATTGACTCCAAAAAGCCAAATTTGAGTTCAAAGGGAGTTAACAGAAAAAGCCTTGGTCATGCCCGTAAGCATACATGGGCACCACTAGACACAAACATGGCGAAGCTGAAGCTGAAGCCTCCTCAGGGGTGACTTAGATGAGTGGTAGTATTTTTTTTGGTTGTGTAGATGTGTTGAAGTTTAGATTGCATTGATTCAATCTAATCAAGGTTTGTAAGGGGAGTGTACAATATAATGTGGCAGAGTGTTGGGTTCCTGCTCTTCCTTCTTTTTTTCTCAAGCCCTGCCCACTGTATGCTTTTTTCCTTGGCTTCATTTATATCCTGAGTAGGGTTTCATGGTATCTAGGTTGGAAATTAAATTCTCTTATGTGATTGGTGAGTTCCATGAATCTTTTTGGTATTTTGTGTAGAAAATAGTTTCTGTCACTTGGAGTTGGTAGTAATTTATTTGAAAAATAATTTTTATGTGGAAAAAAGTGAAGTATTCAAATGCAAAATCATGGTGGATTTTCAGATCAGAACTTTGCAGACAAGCTTGAAATTGGAAAATATAGCTCGTCACGTGCAAGAGGTTTTTATGAATAAATCATAGGCACCCAAATCATTGGCATTATATTAAATGGTCTTGCTGGTCTTGAGAAGGAAGCATGCAAGTATAATTTGTTTTATCCTGTGTACCCAAATCACAAGCATTTCGGAAAGTGCTACATAGAGTAGATGGCCGAGGTGAAGTTTAAAGTAGGAGATATGAAGCATGAAATGAGAAAAAAAGGTTGCCTATGGGCCAGATTTTACATTTGATGTTCGAATCCCATATGCCCAAATCACTAGAATTTTGTCAACTTCACCAAAAATCAACATTATAGTATACCTGACCGAATGTAAGACACCTGAAAGAATAAGAAATTTGGAAATGTAATTGATGATAAGAGGAATAAGAAAAAAACTTGTGCCCGAGTTCAAGTATATGTGTTTTGTGTACAATCCCACACACCCAAATGATCAACATTTTGTAACATGATCTATATTTTCCTTAAGAAGCAATTTTATAGCATATCCAAATCATAACCATTAGGGAAATGCTCATATTCATCTAGACAATTGAGTTGAATATCAAATTCTAAAAATGCAAAATCTGTGAGGATTTTCAGCTGAAAACTTTGACAGGAAGCTTGAAATGAAATAAAAATGATTTCCCATAAGAAAAATGAGTTTTAAATGTTCAAATTCCAAGCACTCAAGTCATTATATTTCCATAGATTTATCCAAGTTGGTCTTCAAAATAAATGATTTGGGTACTCTTGATCCACTCTTAAATACCCAAATCATAAGCCTTTTGAAAAAGGCTCCATATTTGTATTGAAATTGAAGGTTAAATAGAATATGAAAGTGTGAAAATGAAAAACTAGTAAGGATATTTAGCTCAAAACCTTGGATAGGAAGCTTTAGATAAGGAAAAAATGGACTCCCATTTGCATGGATGAGGATTTTATGTTCAAATTTTAGACATCAAATCCATAAAGCTTATGTTGCATTTGTCTTGAAAGTCATAATTGAGAATAATTGACAAAATTTTAGATACATAAGCCATCGGTATTTTAGGAAAACTCTCTTTCCTTGAAGTGAAGAATAGGCTTGAGTAAAATTACTAGACATGCAAATGCAGTACCTATGAGTATTTACAGTTTAGGACCTCAGATAGGAGGCTTGAAATAAGAAAAATGGCTTCTCAGCTAGAAAAAGGGGATTTTATGTTTACTATCATTTTATAAATTCTCTAACTTGATCTTCAAAATCAATGATCTGAGTTTGATGGATCAAATCTCAGTTACTCAAATCATAAGTTGTATGAAAATGGTCCATATTTGTTTTAGGGTTCACAGTTGAGTGGAATAATGTGTTTTAAAAATTGAAAATCCAACAAGAATTTTCAACACAAAACCTAATAGAGGAAGCTATAAATGAGAAAATATTACCCCCTGTGCATGAACGGGGATTTTATTTTCAAAATCCTTCGTATGCAAATTTATAGAATTATACAAAATGCTCCAATAGAGTCTTAAATATTTTACAATTGAACTACATTCAAATTCCTAAATAATATTATTTTGGAAGATAAGATTTATGTTCAAATAATCATTAACATTTTGGTAAATGCTCTAACTTCTTCTTGGAAATTAATAATTTGAGTATAACTAACCTAGTCACAAAGTCTCAAGAATCAATGACACATTTTTCAGAAAAAAAGATACTATTCTCAAAGTCTCAAATCATAGCATTCAGCAAAATCCTCCATGGGTTCTTGAAGATCGATGGTTTAAGCATAATTGATGCAATTACATACGTGAATCAAAATCATTTCAGTAAATGATCCAACTTTCCTTTAAAATTGGAGTTAGAGTGGAATCGATCTATAAGTATGCAAGCGAGGTTAACCTTTGTCAATTGTATTTGTATCTTTAAATATGAGATAAGAGATTGAAATAAGAAAAAAAGAATGCCTATATGCAGATTGGGGATATTTTTTTACAAATACTAATACTCAATCATTTGCATTTTGGAAAATTTCACAAAATTTATTTTGAAAATCACTTGTTTTAGTGGCATTAACCTAATCTCAGATCTCTAAGTCATAAGTATTCAATCTAGTGCTCTGTCTTTGTCAAGGAAATTAAGGGTTGAGTGTAATTGAATTATTTGTGTGATGTTTGAATCTTTGCCAAATGGATTGCATCTCAATGTTGAATTACCCAGAACTTATTGTGGACCAAATCTTGCGAGCTTTATCTAGCTCATTATGACTTCTTGCTGTTTGGATTTTTTGCATTGATTACACTTGCTACCCGGATTGGATTTTTTTGACTTGCTTCAACCAACCACGGTTTTGCTTCCAGTGTAGAAATTTTCATTACATTACCATCAGTTTAATAAAATATAATAGTGTTTAAAGTTTTTCATAATTTCCTAATATTTTTATAATTTCATTATGGCACATTTTACAATATTTTGCACCTAAGGTCCTTACTAGGACCTTTAGGAGATTTATAAATTTGACCAAATTGATCATTAAAAATCTTCATTATTGGTTTTAATATATCCCAATTTACAAGTGAGATAGTCCTCTAGAGTTCTTTCATGCTATGTTTGTCCATGCACCTAGGGGTCTTCACTAATGCTCCTGCATCATACTCTCCTGTATGATACCATACACATTCCTCACTTGTTGTCCCATCTTCCAATGGGCCATTTTAATAGCCATAAGGGAACTCAAAAATCTGTATAGGTTTCTTTTTGATCAATCAAAAGAAGAATTATAGGTGCCTCAAGCACCTCAAGCAGGTCAACCATTTAAATTATAAAAAATATTAATTTTTTTTGCTGTAATGAATGTAAACTTCTGTATGTGCCTTATGGAGCTAGTGTTGTAAACTTGCATCTATAATTTTCCATTGAAAAAATATTTTAAATTTTTTATTTGAACCAAGAGTGGACACTATATCCTTTACTCCTTTCAATGCATACAGAATATGAAGAGGCCTCTTAAATTTAAAGATTCAAGTCTTGACCAAGAACCCATTGGACTTAGGATAAAGCACATAAATGTTATCTATATTGTCAAGAAAGGTTTCTATAATAACCCCTCAAATCTTGATTATAAGAATTGCTTTTTTCTTTCTCTTTTCTTTAACCTTTCTGACCAGTCTTTGCAAAAGCATTTTTCTCTTCAAATGAAGTATTCTAAATTATTTTGAAAATGATTGAATTAGGCCTTTCTTGTGCCAAATAGAACTATAAATTGACAATAATGCTCTTCACTTTCTTATCCCCGATATCTAGGAAATACTTTAGAATCCTGAGTAATATTTGATTTTTGTTGTAAGATCATCTTAAATGGTCTTTGATTACTGTTAATTCCAATGTCATGTTTAGACATTGAGGTTTATGTGGATAATGGTCCAATGCAGAGTATTATTTTTTAAAAATGGTGAGTAAATGATGCATTCCAAGGCAACATTAGATTGTATCCATATGATATACATTGAAATGGGAGAAGATTAATAGAGGTTATGTTAGCACTGCATATCAAAATTTTTAATTTTCCATGCTTTGGCAAATTCTCTCGCATCTTTTGTTTCACAATCCATGTGGTTACATGTCAAAGTGTCAAGTTTTGTGATCAAGTTTTCAAATTTGCCTTGTTTTCAACCTTAGTCGCACACACGCGGTGATATTTTAAAGTGACCTTTTAAGTAAGTGAGTGAGTGATGAGTCATAATTTGGAATGAATTGTGCAATCACGGTCATGTCCTGTTAAGTCAAGTTAGGTGCCCAAGTGAGTGACTTGGTCATTAATCTATCTTAATCATGTAGTCGCGATGTATTTTTGAAATCGGATTGTCAACCCGCGACCAAGCGATGAGTTGAAATTTTTATGTATCATGTAGTCGCAATGGTTTTAGGTCCTATACTTTTTGGTCCATGACTAAGCAAATTCTATAAGTTAAGGTTGGTCGTGCACTCAGGCTTAGATATTATGTGTATCATTTGGAACCGCGAGTGTGCGACGAAGTCATATTCTAATAGAACTCACTTGTGCAAGTCTTAATTGTTGTATTTTGTCTAGTGAAAGTACATGATGCAATATGTATTCATTATTAGATGGTCCTTGTTGCTCAGTCGCACAAGAAATATGCAGTGTTTATAAAGTGTTTGAGTGTGCAACTAAATGTTCAATTTTGTTCCCACTCACTCACCAATGATTTGTTGTTTCAAATTTTAATCTCACAGGTGCATGATGAAAGAAAGGATAGGATATCTCTCACTCACTCAGGTATAAAGTCAAGTAAAAGATGCTCACAGGTGCATGACTAATAGAAAAGTGGAAAGTTGTCGTTTAGTCGCTCATAAAGAAAGATCAGTCAAGAAAGATAGGTGAGCGAGTGATTAATACATGATGAAGGCACTCACTCAGTCATGAAGGATTTATTTATAAGAAAATTTGTGAGGCCTCACCCTGACCCATCATAGCTTTACTGCTCGATTACACTTTGACACTTTATGTTTTGATACATTGATACACTTTTTGTTATCCTGATAGAGACTCGTGATATTATGTTATGATGATGATTATATTGTGTGGATTACATTTTGATATGGATTAGACCTAGAACAGGTGGTTGATGTGATTATATATGTTTAGATCAATGAATTAATGAGAAGGCTGAATCATAATTAGACTTGACTATTTCATGGATGTTATGTCATGGTGATTAAGGAATTCTTATGTTTAAGTTATTTATGTATGAAAATTTCAATTAGGGGCTTAATTTTTCTTATAGATTAATGTTTCTAATTATGAATTGAAAATATATATTACATGTAATTTTATCATCTTGGACTACTGATGTTCAAAGTTTAGTGTGCAGGAAAGGGAACCATGGAATTTTTTGAAGAATCAGGGCTAAACACATGTGAATTGAGTAAGCCAAGGTTTAATCCAATAAGGGGTTGAAACCTCATTGTAATGTGACCCTTGTTGTAAATGTAATATGAATGTGTTAATAGTTTAAATTTATGTTGTTATTTGGACATGTCATTTGTGAATGTGATGTGTATTTTGTTTGGTGTCACATGACACTTGTGTTGTCCATGTGGATAGTGACATGTCAATTAGGGCTTGGGCAAGAATCACTTAACCTTATATGATATTATATTAAGCACTTGCATATAGATGCCTTGTAGGGATCACATCATGTTGGAACTCAGATTTGAACCTTAGGGGTACTTTGGAGGGATTAAAAGTGACCCTACAGTGTATTTTTGACCAAAATTAGTTAACCCTAAGGGGGTACCTTGGGTTAGGGCTATTTTTACCTATGGGAGAAACCTAGGTCACCATTATGACTCTCCAAAATGCCTACTTTTCAAAAGTGGCAAAAATAGAGATGGTCTCATGCATCTAACTTGTCCCACGCTCCTTGCTAAACTCTCAATTAAGAGGGGAGACAAAAAGGCTAGTTGTCATATCTCATTATTGCTAGTTCTTGAGTACACTTTTGAGGGTCTTTTTAGAGGGTTTTAGGAGACTTAGTGGGTGTTCACCCACTCTCTAATTTTAGAGACAATTAGGGTTTTAGAAGAAGGAAAGGTAAGGATTTGGGCTCTTCTCAAGTTTCATTTTTCCATAACACATTTGGAAGGTTGGTTTCTCTTGCCATGGAGTGCTTGATTTGTTACAAGAAAATTTGGATGTATTGTTTTATGAATATTAAATCTTGTGTAGTGTTGGAGTATGTAAATTTTGTTGTCATGTGTTGGGTAGGGAATGCATTTTGATTTTTGTATCAACTTTTGTTTCTTTGGATTGGGAGTGTTGTTCATGGGAGGTAAGGCATTACTCACCCTTTGGGAAGGGAAGAAGTGGCCTTGGGTGAAGGGGTTAGTTGGGCTCTCCATTGTAGTAAGAGTCTCTTCACTTGGAGAAGAGGGATAATTTCATGGAGTATGGGCTCCATGAATCCATGTTGGAAATATTATGTTTTGACATAGAAATTGCCAATGTGTATGTGGAAGGAATGTCAATGTAGCCTTGGAGAGGCATGGAGAAAAAATCTTGTTCAGAAATTTAGAAATTGTAATGGAATTCTCCTCCTTGGAAAAGCCCACCTTCACCTTACTTCAATGGGTTTGTAAAACTCATTTGGAGACCTTGATTGGGAGTTTATTGTTGTTTTTGTGCATATGAAATGTTGTGAAGATTTGGATGTGAAACCTTGTTTAGCCTTGGTTCTCCAAGCTCAGGGTTGGCCTCCTTGAGGCCTTGGTTGGGAGGTAAGCTTCCCATGGTATCCCTTATGAAATTTTCAAGTTTTTGAAGTCATGAAGATAGTGCAAGAAGCTTGAAAGAAATCCTTATTTGGAGGTAGTTGTGTGCAAGCAACTTCAATGTTGCATAGTCACTCATTGTATTGAAATCCATTTTTGTTGATTGTTGTAAGGTTCATGTTTGAATCTTTTAAGCTAGATGTGGAGAGATATCCTTCTTAATGTAATTATTTATTTAAGGAAAATATGTTGTGTACCATCCAATTATTATGTAAATTTATCATCTCGAAGATGTTGAAAAGTAGATTGTAAGATTACCATGTTGTAAAAGATAGAATCTTTAGTTCATGAATATTACATTTTAATTCCTAAAAGAAAAGAAGTTAATCATCCATGTATAGAAGGATACCCAATTTTAAAAGAGAAGAATAATATTATAGTTTCCTTCACTTCAATCTTAAGAAATTTTTCATCTTGAAACCTCCTAGATTCAACTTTCTTCAATAGAAATCTGCATTTCAATCTCAACTCTTGAGGAGGAGAAATAACTTTGAAATCAATAAAAATCAAACTAGTTAGTAGGATATTATAAAAGAATCAATTAGTATTACTAGTGCTCTTAGTATATTGCTTAAATAAATCGGTCCTAATGCACACTATGATCTATTGCAAAAAGAAAAAACTAAGTAAGCAAAATGGAAGAGCTTGTATCATACAAAGCCCATAGAATTTTCTAGATTTAGAGAAAAAATGCTCTCTGGAATTTGTATAGGAAAGAAAATATTCTCTTTACCGTAGAGAATATTCCTTTCCCAATGTGCTTTCCCTCTAATCAAATTCGAGATTAAAACTCATTAGCATAACCATGTGATTTAACCCTTAATCCAAGATAAACTCACCTTGTTCTTACCCCTTTCCGTGGGCCCCACCTCTATCTCTTACCTTTTTGTTTAAATATTTGTTGTGCTAAGTCATAAAAATTAAATTAATTTTATAAACGGGCTACACTACTTGGTAGTGGCACCACCTCCCTTGCTATCCACCTTCCCCCAAACTTCTGACATGTCCTACAACCTAGGTCAACCCTTCCCATTCAAATTACCTTAGGGGGAATGAGAAAATCTTTTTGTGGGTCCCAGCAAACATCATCTCCTCCTCCTTGCAAACTGTGACCTTGTTGTCCCCTTTCCTTGCTATGAAATTCTTCTTCTAGCCATGCAAAATCTTTGGGAGGGGAGTAAGTAGGTGGGTTTTAGGGTGGGCCCCAATGCAATGTCTTGTCAACCACTCTCCCCATTGCATATTTGAACCCCAATGCATTTGTCTTGTAATGTAAAAGGGGTAAGCTATAATTTAGTGGTTAGTTAGAGATTATTTGATATTTAGGTTAGTTTAACAAGTAATTTAGTAGATGGTCAAGTTAGTTAATGAGGTCAAATTTCCTTATGTTTCTTAATCCTTTTGAGTAATATTTTAGACATATATATAAACTAATTCTATGAAGTAGCATAATTTATTAGGTAGATAACTTTAGTGTTTTGAGGATGGTTGAATTTATTTTCATGTTTTAATTTTAATTGATAATGGAACCATTTATCAATATAGTAGTTAATCATTTTAAATGAATTCCTAACATTAGTTGTTTAGGATAATTTATAATTGTGAGATTTGGGAATCTAATTATTAGGGATTTTGTCTTAAGTATTGATTATTCTATTAGAGAGATGGATTTGCTCAATTGATTCAATGGTATAGTTAGTTTTAAATCTTAATTTATTATCAAATAAAGGGGGGATTATATTTCTCTTCTGTTTAAGGGGTTAGGGGTTACGCTCGATTTTAATTAAAAGTAAATTTAGATTTTGAATTAGAGGATATTTCAAATGTCTAATAAAAAGGTTAATTTAAAGTTGTATGTTAGAAATTGATGGATTAGGAATGCATGTGTTTTTATCATAGGAGAATAATTTTATTAATGATGTTAGTAGGTTAGGAAATCAGATTTGATTTTAGCTTTTGGATTTTAATTAATAAGTTGTTTGATATAGTGAAATTATTATTCAAATTTTAATATTGTCAATTGTTAAATGTTTCATGTATGATTGGGAGTAGAATATTTATCTAACTGGACTCAAGCTAGTAGTCAATGTTAACTGGAACTATACTTGAACAGATTAAGTTGTAATCTAGGTTAATAGTTAAGTAAGCATTAGGGAAACCTAGACCAACATATGTCCATAACCACTAACTACCATCATGATTTTAAACAAGGAATCAGAGTTAGATCAACTTGAGTTGAGTATTCAGATAACCCGTGGAACAAGTTGATGCCCAGTTCTGCATCTATTTTTGGCTTGACCCTTATTTAGTATGTGTATATACCTTGTAATTCAGAGGTTAACTCTACCTTGCTATTACCCTTCCAACTCAACCATTGTTAGTTGTGCGTACTTATGTGTTATTTAAAAAAACAATTTGTGTGTGTGTTTTGCCCTAGTTTTGGACATGACAAACTCTCTGTAGCAAGTATGTGACTAAAAGAAAAAAAGGTCATTACTCACTCACTAATTCTTATGAGCTTGAAAATCTTGCAATGCGAGTGAGCAATTAAGTAAAAATGCATAAAGAAAATAGTCATTGCCCACCCACTGAGGTATAAAGACAAATCAGAAAGCCATGGAGACTATGTGACCAAAAAGTAATGTATGATTGTTATGAAAAACTGCTCACTCGCTCAAGTGCAAAGCATGATAAATAGAGGTCAGCGAGTATGTGACTAAGAAGTGACTGAGTAATAAAGATCATGTAGCTCACTCGCATAGTTTCAATGAAAGTAAAGTTCTGAGTGGCGAGTCCGCAATTGATGAAAGGAAAAATGATGTCACTTATTTGCTCAAGTATAAATATAAATCATGAAGGGATAGTGAGTGCATGATTGTGAAATGATGAAGATGCTAATTAGGTCATCTCCCAGTTGTGAAGCATATAAGCCAAAGAAAAAATAGATAGCGAGTGCGTGACTGATAGAAGAAAAGGGTCTTGTCGCTCACTCACAAGGAAGAATTTGAATGTAAGAAAGGTAAAATGAGTTGGTGCCAAATTGACATGTGGCTCAGTTCAAGCTTACGAGGGAAAAAAGCAAAAAGGTGTGTACTATTTCCAGCAGGGATCATACAGTGTGAATTAATGGCAGCATTAGTTACAGAGAGATGATTGCATGATACTGCAAGTGCGATAATTTAGCATTCAATTGGACAAGATGCCAATTTGATGACTATAAGTCTGAATGATTGAGCTTGATTTTGTATAGTTCTCAATTCTGCATCCTAAGATTTTCTCTAAACAGCGAGAGAGTTTGTTTGTCTGAAATAGTTTCTCTAAGATAGAAATTTGAAGAGGAAGGATGAGTCAAGCTATTGTTAGCGCTGCTTTGTATGGGTCTGAGAAGAAGGAGGTTACACCAAAAAAGTATGTGGAAGAATTTGCTGAGTTTCTACCTGGGACTTTGAATACAAACAGTGCAAACTGGGATGAATAGAAAGATAGATGGTACCGATGTAGAAACACGGTCACTCTGAATTACTCTAGTAATAATTTGTTCCATTATTTTTGGAATAATAGGGTTAAAGAAGTCCGCATTTACAATCCTTGGGATTTGAATATGGAAAAATTAATTGTGCCTGATGTTTACGTTGACATAGGCCTTATTAGGGAACTTGCTAAGAACTACTACCCAGTAGCTAGGGTGATCAAGAAGAAAAATAAAGAGACCTTAGTTTCCATAGGTAGGAGGTAAGTGGAAGAATTTTTTGGGATCACTGGTGCATTATGCACAGATATTAATTTAAAGAAGATTTAGGCAGATTATATCAAGAGAGAACATTTGATTAAGAAATATGAAATGCCCAAATTCATGCCTAGGGTAGATAAGCACCTGGTGAAAATCCTAGAAAATCTCAAACCCCCTTTTGACTTATCCCTATTTCACCATTACATAAAGTGCACAATAAATGGCTTGACTAGAGTATTAGGTTTTGATGGAGATTCTAAAGTGCCTCAAGATGTACTCATGATGGCCATGAACATTCAGCACCTGAAGTTCAATACTGATTATGAATATTTTGGATACATATTTGATGCTATTCATGCTGCATTAGTGGAGATATAATCAGATGCCCCAGTATATACATTCAAGCATTATTCTCATCTGATGTATATGATTATATTTTTTAACAGGGCATCTATGGATAAAAAGATTGAATTGTTTGTTTCAGAGTATGGTGTTGATGCACCAATCCAAAGATGGACCCAGATATGGGATAGGTCATCCGTCAACTCATCTTTTGTATGCTTTTGTAATTGGCTTGTAGATCCAATGTTTGATTTATTGGGAACAAATAGGCATAGACTTCCATTTGAGGTTAGAAAAGTTTTGAGACCTTGGGAATTTGTTCCAAACTTGCTTATCACTCACAATTGGGGTGAATTTTTCTTCTTTGATTATATTACTATCATTAGAGTATATGGTTGTACACAACCACCTCACATCCTCCCCAAGTTTGTTCCTCTTAGGATTGCATTTTTAGAATTTATTTGGCAAATCACTTGGGTTGATAAAGAATTTTTAGAGGGACATAAAAAGGGTACTTTTATACCTAGATTATGGGTAGGTTTTGAATTCTCCATTGGGATAAGAGTTTTTGATCTGATTAATGACTTCTTGAAGCAATATAGAATGTCTACGATAGTTGCTAGGTTCTATAATCAAGAATAGTTTATACAAATTGAGAAGAATGACTCCTTGGAAAAAGATTAGAGATCATGAGCCACTAGATGATGAAGTTGTTGTGAGGAAAAATTTAAATAAGCATGAATTCCAGGAGAGGAGAAGGAAATGGAATGAACTCCTTATGGAAGAAGCTGAATGGAAAGAGTTAAACAAAACTTTCTTTGGTTTTTTCGATGGTCTCCCATACTTACAAACAATAGAGGAAATAATTAAATCCTTTGACACTCTAATGGCACAAGTACCACAGTTTAGTGCTAAGGATGCACAATCTCAAGGGTCCCCAATTCTTGTTGCATTGCATGACCCAGAACATTAGGAACAATAAGAGGAAGGGCATCAAGAAGAAGAGCCCAGTGAGGAAGCTACCTCTGGTAGAGAACCACCCAGGAAAAAACAAAAGAAAGAAGACAAGATGATGCAGGACATGAAAAATATGGCCAAGGCTATGATTACTAAACATGGCAAACATTTTAGAAGGCTAAAAAGATAATTGCAAAAAGAGCCTCAAACTAAAGGCCAAGGGGACAACCAAATGGTTTTATTTGAAAAGGATGATTAGAGAGTCATGATAGACAATGAATTCATCAAAGATGATGAATTAATAAAGTCTAAAGAGTTCAAGACTTTTATGATCAAGCTAAAACAAAAGGACTTGAGGCAAGGGTTAACCACAGGTGAAGAAAATATAGATAAAAATGAAGAGATTGTGAAGACACTCCAGGATTATGATCCTAAGAGTGAACTAATCACTATGGAGCAGGCCAGATTGCTGGTACAAAATAGTGGATTAATGTTGATGCCTTGTTGGGACTTACAGTCCACATTTATCATCGATTAGATAAGGAGGCAAGAATATCCCTTGTTAAAAATAGATTTTGAGATGGATGAAGTTCTGAAAGGATCAAGATTTGATCCTAAATCAAAGACTATGGCTATATGTTCATTAGCCCCTGCTACACAAAATCCTCTAGTCATTGAATATAAGAGAATAAAATAAAGCAGACAAAATGATTTGGAATCTGCAGAACACTACAGATACTAATATAGCTCAACTGATGACTCAGGTATCATTCATGAACCTAGAAAATGTTGATGATTTATCAAAGAGATATGAAACAACTTTTTGTTAGATGATGGCCTTAGCAAAAAAGCATGAAGAGGTTGTGGTTCTTAACCACACATTGGAAGAAGATATTGCTAAGGTAAAAGAGGAATTAGTGGAGAGTAAAAGAGAGAAGACTCCAATCCCTCAAGAAGTATCAAAAATTGAAACAAATGCTACCACAGAGGCAAAAGAAGATTCAACAATGGTAGAAGGCCAGTCTAAAGAAATGTCACAGGGACAGAGCATAAATGTCATGTCCATCATATTGCCCATACTTCAACATCAAATTGATTTTTTGAAGCAAAAGAATGACATAGTGTATACACTATATGGCTCATTGCAAGAAGCATCAAAGGTACCTGCTGAAGCCATGACATTCTTAGAACCCACATTCAAGACTTGGTCAATAAGAGATAGGCTGATGGATATAATAAAAAAAATGATGTTATACAGTGAAGATTTTCCTAAGAAAATCACAGATACCATTTAAATGATAAATGAGGTAAATAATACATATGGTTTCTTTAATGGAAAAGCTAACTTGATAAGTGGTAAATTGCAACTGTTTGGTGACTAGTGCCCTCACTTGATCCCAAAAATATATGATGAAGTTGGCATTTTGAAGACACTATCCGATTGGATAGATGGATTTGATGGGATATTTATAGATGGGGAGATGAAGCAGTGCTTAGAGAAGGATGTAAATGCTCAATACTACAACAAACTGATTGACAACCTCTTCAAGGTTGAGAGAGATATGGAAAAATTTGTTTTAGAGGCCAAATCAACCATTGACACTAGGTGGACAAAGGATGTTTCCAAAATAGAATAGCTAAATACTTTTGATTGGCCCACTACCAAAGAGGTAAACAGGTGGGAAGAAAAGCTAAAAATATGAAGAGGATACTATCAAACTGCATCAACAAACTTTATTCAGACTTCACCAACTTTTTCCACCTATTTTCAGTTGCATCTTTTATTTTTATGTTAACTATAAATTTGTTGTCAAAAGGGATTTTGTAAATCTTTCCTAGTGAGTCCATAGCTTTTTGCATCCTTAGTTATAAAAGGATTCCAAGACTACTGGGAAAGAGATAGCCATTTTTCATTGGGATGTACAAGTTTAATATAAAAACTCTAGTTCAAGACTTATATGTTCTTTTTGGGTTTTGAAATACTGCTGACTGTAATAAAATTTTTAAACATGATTATAAATGAAATCCATCATTAGTTTTCTTAAACATATGATGAGTAATTTGTCTTCATTCTAGTTTTTTTGAATTTTATGTAAGTTTAATGTTTAGGGAATGTTCAATTTATGCATCTGTTAGGCAGATTTTGAAATAATTTTATGGTTCTTTCAAGGAAAGATTAAAATTGCCTTAGGAATATTTTTAGTGGGATTCAGTTTTTATAATGAATTTGATGAATTAATTTTTTATATGTGTGAGGATAGACATATAAGGTATGTCTATGTTTATGTCAGATTCTATAGTTGTCTAAAATTTCTGTTCACGAGTAAGAAGGTTAAAGCTATGCAACAGTGACTCCATGCCCTAGGATTAAGCACTGGTCTATCCTCCATTGAATTAGGTGACTATCACTATTAAAATTGATCTTTAATCATGGTTTGGTTTGTTTCAATAAATGTTACACTGATCAACTCCTCTAATTCCATTCATATTCTACTGGAATAATTTAGTGATTTGATTGTTCTGAGTTAGAAGGGTAATCCCACCTAAGTTTATGGAGCTCAAAGTGTAGGAGGTTTAAAAACCTTGTTTCTATGATTCTATATCTTGTATGGTCAGTATTTGGGATAAATAGAGCAAGCTCTCTAAGAGTATTTTTATATCAGCAAGAAAAGGAACTAAGAGGTTAGATGAAGGAAAGGATATGGATATGTTAACAGTTGCATAAGGTTTGAGGGTAGGGTCATAGTAATGACTCTACAATAGTATATAGTAGCTATATTTATATATATTCAATAAAATTCCTTTTCATCAAATAACAGATACATGGACTGTGATCTGAAATCTAATATGGCCATACTTTCAAAATGTATGATATCAACAATAAGATAAAGAAGGAATCACCCTTTTAATGGTACACTTTCTAGTCATGGTTATATGATACTTGTTTGTGTATTGTTTTGCATCTCCATATTAACCCACAATAAGAAAGTCTAGCTAGTAGTACGAGAAACACTAACAATCTGAAAAAATAGAAAGAAAAGAATGGCTTACAAAAGTTTTGCATAGATATAAGTGCACTTGTATAAATAATCTGGAGGGAAAGGAATTATTTTTATTATTCCAATGGTTATATTTCTCTAACCATTGTTTTCATGTCTCTATCTTTGTGTCAATTGGCTCTTATATCATATTATTTTGATGCTTCTTCAAAATACCCATACCTAAACATATCATCCACTGTACATTTCATAACTTGAATGGTATCTTTTATTGTCTATGATAGTGTTGTCTTTATGACCTTCTTGGATATTATGGCTATGTCGAAACATGGACATCCCTTAACTCTATATCAGGGATCTATATCTCTTATTGACCTCTAATAAAAAAATATAGTAGCATTTGTTATAACATTGATGTCAAACCTTAAACTAATATAGTAACATTTATTATATAGTACCATGAATTAATTTGTTAATTTTTTATATGTGTGAGGATAGACAATTTTCTATCTCTTCTTTCATGGGTTGAATCCAGTCTTCATTCTCCAAAGCATCTTTTACTATCTTAGCCTCAAAATACATAACAAACATGTGTCTTCTCTTAATTTGCCTCTTGTCATAACTATAAAATCCTTTGCTCCTATGATTTGATCAGGTTTATGGTGTCTTCTTACATATTTTTCCAAACTAGGCTCTTTCTCAGCTTCATTTTGATCATTCAAGTTCAATTTAGGGTGAAACTGCGACTCAACATCTCCATTAGATAGCTCAAAAATCACTTCCTGTTGGCTGACAATGTCATTCTATGTCTCGGCAGGTGGAGACTGTTGCTCAACAACTTCATTTTTAGTTTCATTAGAATCCTCTTCTTTAGGATATGTGAATAATCTGTAACTTTTAGGCTCAATCATGCTTTCAGCTTCATTTCTTTCTGCATATTCATAAATTCTAACATTTTCACTTTCCACAATTTTGTTAGTGTTAGAATTAAAACATTTGTATGCCTTACTCTTAGTAGAATATCCAAGAAATATGCCTTCTCCTTTAGCATCAAGTTTACCATTTCTGTTATCCTTCAGTATAAAACATTTTCTCCCAAAGACTTTGAAGTAACTTACAGTAGGTGCATATCCATACCATAGCTCATAAGGTGTAGAATTTGTACCTTTCTTGACTTGTAATCTGTTTAGGGTATAAACAACTGTACTTACAACTTCTCTCCAATATTTCTATGCAACATTTTTCTCCATCATTAATGTTCTAGCACAGTCCATGATAGATCAATTTCTTCTTTCAGCTATACCATTCTGTGGCGGTGACTTAGCTACTGACATTTGTCTTTTTATCCCTCGGTCATTGAAGAACCTATTAAATTCATTATAAATAAACTCTCCTCCTCTGTCAGATCTCAGACATTTCAGACTCTTACCTGTTTCCTTTTCAACTTTTTCCAAGTACCACTTAAATAACTAAAATGCATCAGATTTTTCTTTGAGAAACATAATAGTCATCATCCTAGAGTAGTCATCTACAAATAGAATAAAATATTTGTCTCCACAGTAACTTTTCTCACCAATAGATCCACAAAGGTCAGTATGAACCAATTCCAAAATATTCTCAGAAGTATGAGTTTTTCTTTTAAAGCTAGATTTAGTCATTTTTCCCAACTGACATTGCTTACACATTGCATTCTGAGGTTTCTTTAACTTAGGCAGCCCTCTAACCTTTTTCAATTTACTTATGCTTACCAAGTTATCAAAGTCAACATGACATAGACTCTTATGCCATAGCCAAACATCATTATACTGTGCCAACAAGCACGTCTCTTTAGTTAAATCCAGATAGAACAAGTTACCTTTTGTTTTCTCACCACCTCCAACTAATTCTCCATTGGCATCATAGATCTTTGCTTTCCTGTGATGGAATTCAACTTTGTAACCAAAAGTGTTCAGCTATGAAACACTCAATAAAATATACTTAAGATCATCAACCTAGTATACATCATCACGTCTAATCTTATTAGTCAATTTAATTGATCCTTTCCCTTTGAATCTACAAGGTGTATCATTACCAACCTTAACATATCCACCTTTGCATTGATCTAATGTTTCAAACTTGTCCTTATCACTAGTCATGTGATGTGAACAACCACTGTTGATCTTCGGTCCATCCCTTTTATACATCTTGATATTTATCTCCAAGTACCTTCAAACATTTTCAAGAGAACACAACTCTGATACCAATTGTTAATATGAAATCAAGATAACTAAGAGGGGGGTGAATCAGTTACCCTCAGGTCTAATGTGCCCATATAAAACTTTAAATCAACTTCAACAACTCAGATCTTCTTGGCAGCAATAAATAATAAAAGTGTGCAGCTTACTGTACTGATGAAATAAGCTTGCAAAAACTAAACGGTAAAACACAACAATAATATTCACACATTTTGACACCGTGATTTAACATGGAAACCCAATATGGGATAAACCACCAGTAACATGTTACCAAAATTTCACTCTTCTAAAGTGATGCCCTGTGAGGAGCCAACCCTATTAAAGGTTACAAAACACACTGTCAAATGTGACCTGGTTAAAGGATTTAATCACCCTATTAGGAGTGGCCTTGTCAGTGGACTTAGAACATTCCAATCTGAATGTCACCTTGTTCAAAGGATTTATACAATGACTCTTAGGTCAACCTAGTTAAAGGATTTAAACTATTACAATGGCTAGAAAGTAATCAGCAGGTGTGATCTGATACATAAAAGTTAGTTTGAAAATCCAGATCCAGTTTCAGCTCTAATACAAATTCACTGAGTGGCCTCCATTTTCATCTCAAAATTCAGATCTACTTGGAAATCCATCAAGTAATCTCTCTCTACTTCTCTTCTCAGCCTTCTCTGCTAGGTCCTACCAATCAGTCAATTAACCATGCAACACTTTGCATTCAACTTCTCCTTACACTTGGATATAATAACAATAACCACAGTAGGTTATATTATACCTCTTCATCTAGGTTAGATAAATCTTTTGACACTTAATCAAGATCATAGATCATAGGTTAGGTTAGATCCAACAGATCTTTCCATCTCTACATTTAATTTACTCCTCCAATATATTCATTAATTAACCGTTGAATCCATGTGCTAATAAAATTTTCCTATGCATTAAATGAATATGGACCAATCTTAATTAATAATGCATATCCCAATAAAATCAATTATGTCGGCCATAGATCTCAAATCTCATAAATAATCAAAATATTGTTCCTCAGTATTTTACTGTCTCACTCGGCATTTCACTAGCACTCGACATCATCTTTTCTTTACTCAGCATCATCTTTCTCTTTGCTCAAGATCGACTTTGCTTTGCTCGACATTGACCATCTACTGAACTATCAGTGCTAGATAAACAATGTATCACTCTTCCAAAGTGCCAAATGATGAAGTACCCTGGTGTATACTCATAACTCACCAATTTCCTTGGTCTTCTTATTATCCCATTATTTTCAAATCTTCATCAATCAATGGATAAGGTACTCAAACATACAGCAATAGTCTCACCAGTTAAGGTTTGACATCAATGACAAAATAACAATTATCTACATTTTAGCAATCTTTCCAACAACATATTTATTGAAAATGATGTTGTCCTCCATTAGTGTTCTTGATCTCCTTTCATTGTTTATGGTCATTGTATAATTGCATTAGAATTATCATTATTTCTTTATCAGTAGGTGTTCCATGGGTATATCACCCTAGAAGCACAAGTGACATCCTCAACGTCCTGGCATCCCTAGGGCTTGGGAACATAGAGAGACATCTTGAGGACTTGGGAACATGGAGGGGGCATCCCCATTTTTTTAGGACTGGACAACCTGTTCTGTTTGGTACATATAAATGAAAAATAACTTTTTAAGGAAAATAATATAAAAAACCTAAAAGGGGGAGGATTATTGCAAATGCAACATACTGTAACTTTAGCTTCTTTTAATGTTCAAAGTTATTGTAAAACACAGTCTACAAAAGTGAAGGTCTCATTACCACATAGAAGAACCACATTGACCAGAGATGAATAGCACCCTTATAAATGTCAATGTGATAATAGTGAAAACAATATTCACTATCATAAAGAAATTACTAGGACAGTCATAAAAGAGACATCATTTTCCTAATTGACAAGGGAGAAACTAGGACAATGCTACTATCACAATAAAGACCACTGACGTATTTAAGGAAAAAATATTACCAATAATGTGTAAAGAGAGATCATAATAGTGAGAAGAAATCATGGTAACAATAGGAGAAAGATATTTTATTAATGGTCTGCTATAGAGATGTGACAGTTATTTTATTAATGGACTATTAGTATAGAAATATTGTATTTTCAAAACATCTATTGAAACTTAACTTTCAATTTAAACCATTGTTTTCTCTCTTTTTGGAGGGGGGAGGTGAGAAATAAGTTAGAGCCTTTTAAGGAAACTATATAATGCAATGTAGTTAAGTTAATCACTGATTTAGATGCTTGTTTTAAATAGGAAGAAGTACTTCAAAGTTTCTTTAATTCATCAATAACATTATGAGAAAGCCCTATTTAAATTTAGAAAAATTATTACACTACATAAGCACTTTTTTCACCAAATAGGATACTCTCAATATATATTATAACAACCAAGTCAAGGTTTGTTTTGTTAGTCTTTCTATTTCTTCAAGGTTTGAATATGACTTTGTTTTGTGCTCAAAATGATATTAGCAATTATGTTGTTGAGTCATGGTAATGTTTGATATATATAGTCTTTGTATCAGCTTGATAGAGTAAGGAATATGATTCTTGTCATTAAACTATGAGTTATTTGTTGTGTTTGTTTACAGGCTTGTTTTACCATTTAAAAAATTTAAATCACAATTGGTTATCTACATGAAAGTATTGATATAGTCATTACCAACATGATACATAGATACTATGTTGTGAGAAATATAAAACATTGATGATAAATTAACAAGACAATTGATATATCTAATGCAAAAATTAATATATCATGTCACGGCTGCTAAAAGTGTGTTCTTAACATGATATATGATGAATTCAAGTGAAATTAGTAACCTACTTCTAGAAGCTTACCAGTATATATTATATAGCCAACATAGGTTATTTTACATTTACTAATCAATCTAATATGCCATAGAACAAAATTTATTTCTTTTCAAGTACTGTGATTATCAATTGAACAAGTGAAATCTCTATCCTATGTTGATTTATGATTTAATAAATAAAGCATTTACACTTTCATAATATCACTTTCACATGGAAACTTTCCAATATTATATAAAAAAAAAAAATTATGAATCATAAATTCCAATAATCTAGAAATTGGAATTCACTGATTTTATTAATTTTCTATATACCTATATCCATGCATATGATCTTTTTATGTGCAATATGACCACCATAAATCTGATTTTTTATATGTTAATCAAAGTGTTCTTATGCATTTGATTGTGTGAGCTTCTTTAGCATCAAAATTTTGGATCACATTATGTGATCCATCATCAGGATTGTTTTTCCTTTCTCTCTATCATCTTGATAGTGGATCACACAGTGTGATCTGAAAGGTTGATGCTAAAAAAATCACACAATCAAATCCAAAAGCACACTCTGATTAACTTATGGATTGTGGAGTTCTAATCAATCTAATTTTATATGTTTACAAACTGTGATATTAAGCAATTAAATTTTTATTTTCCAATTTAAGTAAAATTTATAAGGGCCAAACTAAATTTGGAAGTGCCTTTGTTGGATAGATTTTTATATATAATAGAAATTTCTAGGAATCACTAGATTTAAGAAGTCTTTCATGATATGTTTCAAGATAAGCTATAGACTCTTGTTGGTACCTCGTCAAGGTACATTAAATCGCATCCTCACAAAATAAAGAAGTGAGTGGAGGCATTCCAAGATCTGCAGGTATTTATATGCTAATATTTTGATTTTCTATGTAGATGTTTTCATATGCATAGATTTATGATTCTTTTTTCTATAAATATATAAAGGGTAAACACGATCTCTTCCTTTTCTATGGAAGTATTCAATTTTTAGGGACTATTGTATATTTTTATCTTTGTCAACATATTTGGTCTAAACCTATAAATAGGTCTCATGAACTATGATCTAACCCCNCCCCCCCCCCCCCCCCCCCCCCCCAAATAGTCAATGCTTCCTCCTTACAATAGGCAACTATAGTCCCCTCTAAACCAGTCATCTGTCTCCCTAGATTCAACATAGTAGGGTTGAAATGCCTTTTGTATATAAATAAATCTCTATCTAGACCAAGCTCCCCAATGAACATTATTTTCATTGTTTCAGGCTCCATAATGGTGAGGGTTTCAAAGGATTCAATAGACATATTGACACATCAATGCATCTTATACATTCCCTATACCCATTTTGTGCATATCCTACAATCAGTGTATTCCATGAGATGAAATATCATTCTCTCTAACACTAGGCGTGCCTTGTTTATGCTTCCACATTTTTCATACATATCAATGAGAGAATGTTTGAATAGGAAGGGAGGATGCTAGAAAACATTGTGAATTTTTATTTATACCTTCGAATTGCATTTGAAGCATTTTTTTAAAGCCTTTTCAACAAATCCATTTTGTGAATATCCCACAATAATTACAGTCCATGAAACCACATTTCTTTGAGACATTTTTCAAAACAATTTACATGACTTATAAGTGCTTCCACATTTTGAATACATGTCTACTAGGGCTGGTGTCAATACAAAATTTGACAATATTCCTCTATCCTCTATGCTTTTATAGATGTTTATACCCTATTCCAAAGGTCTCATTTTGGCACAGGCTTGAAGGATGTTGGAAAAAGTTATGTAATCTAGCTCTATCAATTATTATTGTCTAGGTTGTCTAAAATGTATGGATACTGCTCCTATATTGTGACTCATGATAGTCATTACAATTTTGTCCTGACATATTATTAAATTTTATAATCCAACAACACTAATGTAGAGCACAATGGTTCAACATATTTTGTCATATGTTCTAAGGAATGAATCTTCATCTTTATGAATTCCTTGACAATGAATACTAATTACACATTAAAATTTAATGATAAACTTGAAAAAACTCTTAGATCACTTCCACTAACCTGCTAGATTTTACATGGTAAATAGTAGAACATAAAGCTAATATGATAAAAAAATCATATGTAGTAAATATTTAACAAAGTCACAAAATTCTCACATCAGTAGTTCGAATGAGATGATATCAAGTACCACAAAATTTGCATTGTGCGATGTAGATTGCATCATAGATATAAGAATAATGAATTTTTATACTTCTATTATAGGATTATGTATGCACAAAAAAATATAATTTATTTATTGCATGGTTCTCATGTCCTTTTCAGTGGTAAAGAAGAAAATTAAGTAGGGATGCAATAAATAATACACTGAGAGAACATGAGGTCAATCTTTCTACTATCTGATAATATAAAGGCACACAAATTATCTCCCAAATTATAATTGTGCACATAATAGTTCTCCTATCACTACCCTCAGCTTATGACAAAATTGAAAGAACGTTGGAGTGGTAAATTCTATGGAAGCATTTCACAGTAAACAAAATCTGGAAGCAAAATCCAAACAAAATTTTAGAATTTGTAAACATGCAGCGATTATATAAAATCCTAATAGATCATCCTATAGAGACTCTCTTGGATGCACTATCCAATATAACTAAAATTCTTACACTACATGAATAGACTAGGAAGAGGCATAAGAGAAAGAAATTGTATCTACCAAAAGTTTGATTGTCAGAAATCGAAACAACTACTAAATAATAGCAACCTTTTACCTCTCAGAAATAGTTTTGGTGCTACCAACGTGTCAAATAGAAATCATCCCCCATCAAATTCAAGTACATTATGTTGGTACTCTCAAATTTAGCATAAATTTGGAGTGACCAATTTAAAATTGTCTCTAAGACAAGGTGAGTACCCCTAAAAACTTTTTGAAGAAGCCTATTTGAAGTGCAAGTAAAATATGACCTGATGATTTGTATGAGATAATGATTGGGGAGCATGTGAAAAAACTATCATAGAGTAAAAAAATGAGTCACAACTTTCAGATATCATATTTGATGTGTTTTGAAGAGGGTCATTCAGAGGTGTTTACACAAATCTGTATTTTTGCACATTGCCTGATTATAGCAAATGACTTACTTTGCATGCTTGCATCTTTGGTCAGATAAAGTTTCATGATATAAGGATGAGTATGAGTTGTTTTAGGAATGAGAGAGAAGCTTCATGTTCATTTTCAGATTCCTATGAGTTCATATTATGAGTTTGGGAAGGCCATTTTGTTTACAATTAATTCAGTTTCCCAAAATATGAAAATGCAGAATTATGAAGTTGCCTCCTTTGAGATATTACAATGTGTACCCAATTGATATTCTTGATGAAAGGATTGTTTCACCATATTGTAGTCATGGAGATGTACTACCATGAAGATTTTTAGAGATGTGCCAATCCATATGCTTAGTTTCCTCAGCCAATTCCAAGTCAGGTTTATGTAGTCTCACTAATTTTGAAATCAGAAGTTGGTAACTAATTGACCAGTTAAGCATCAGAACAAGATAATTAACAATTTATTTTCTCCATGTGAAAGTGAATCCGTATCTAGGAGTTTAGATCTTGAGTGTTTCATTTGATGCCTCTATGAAGTCAAAACCAAATAGACTTTATACAGTTTTTTGTGTATCAAATGATTATTCATCCACTAGGCTGACTTTGCATGTTGATTTCTCAGTGTCACTTGACGGTCATAATGAGTTAGTTGTCTATCTGCATTCCATGTGTGAGGGTGTACCAACCTAGAGGGTTTCAAGGATCCAGAAACTAAGTTACTATGTTTCACAAGAGGAATCCAAAGGCAGTCTATGCAAATTTTACATCTGCATTTGTGTCTTTCCATAACTTTATAAAGTGGCTCATTTCAGAGGTTCATTTTTTTTGCAAATGGCACATTTTTTTGAGGTTTCTCATTTAGTTTTTGAGGCCATTTCAAAATGCTTTTTTTTTTTTACTGAGATCAAATTGTAGAGATATAAAGGTTGTTTCTAATGGTTGCAATCTAAGTGATTCATAATCCAATTATACTGAAAGCCATGTTGGATAAATTAATGGTGAAAAATAATTCCAAGTTCAATTGGTAAATAAAAAATGCATTAATAATATATCGCATAATCCAAGAATTGTTATAGCTACAAATGGGAGTGTGGAAGCAATTAAATTTGGGACTCTTGTGCAGAGACTATGTGAATGAGTATAAGTCAGAGCAGCAACCAAAAAATTTGCGCTGCATTTCATTGATAAAGCATTTCCTCCTATTAAGGTTGAATTTTACATTGAGCTTGAATGGTCTGACAAGCATAGGATAGGTAACATTGTGTTGCATATAAAAATATGACAATGGCTTAATGCTATGATGGTTGTTCCATTATTATCAAATACACTTGCAAGGGGAATTCTCTCTAAATGATGTTTTTGAATTCACTATATTGATTCAAGGCATGTGGATGAGATCAGGAAAGAAGTGGAACCACAGACAAGCATGAATTAAAGTGAGATAAGAAAATATGGGGCCAGTGGAGTAAAGCCAAACTCATTGAAAAACCCTTATGCAGGTGAGATCTGATAGGTGCTAAAGCCAAAAGGAATGTCACACCATCAACCAAGGAAAGCTAGTGTATTTAAACAAGGAATGAGGCATGTAGATGGTGTGAGAAGTCAGTGCCCCAAAATAAATAGAGCCCAGCATTAAATATAGGGGAAATCAGTGCATTTACATCAAAGGGGGAGGTTTAAACTTAATGAAAACATGTACAATTTGTTAGTAATAATTGAGAGGGGGGATGAATCAGTGGCCTCAAAATTTATCCTTAACTATTTACCACCAATCAAATAAACCTCAGATTATTATATCCCTACAAGATGTATGCCATGAAATACTTATAATGATTAACTATCTGTTGGTTTTCCTTGTCTATCCTTATTCTCCTTGATTACCGATAAGCAGTAAAACTATTTACCGAAAGTCAATAAATAAGCAGAGTATATCGATCAACCAAAAAATGCATATGTGAAATGTAAAATAGTAAAGTAATAAACCATACACACATAACACATGGATTTTAACGTGGAAACCCTGTTAAGGGAAAAAACCACTGGGACCGGTACCCCAAATTTTCACTCTTCTGAAGTGAGCCCAGTTAGGAGCCAACCCTATTAAAGGTTACACACACACTATTAAGTGTGACCTTGTTAGAGGATTTTATACATAGAGGTTGTCACTTAGTATCGGATATCTATTGCTACCATCCTTGAATCAGCCTTTTTCTTAGACTATCAATAGGTATTGGGCAAACCCAATGCTACTTTCATGAATCAACCTTTTTGGCACTCCTTGGGATGTACCTCAATATATAGAAGACTATTAAGTCCTACTCGGTTTAGAGACTTGATGCTTCAATGGTTAAACTGAAACACTATGACCTGTTTCTAATGCAAATTTGAATTGTAGATTTTTAGATCTATTTAATTGAATTACCTGTCTGATCAATGTATTAATTAAATTCTTTGCACTCCACACTTTCTGCTCTATGATACTGTGCTTCACTGTTCGTCGGTGTCTGTAGAATTCTTTAGCTCTTCTTTAGCTTGATTGATCAGGACTGTATGAAGTTCTTCTTCATCAGTTTCTCTTCAACATCCTTCTTTCTATTCACTCCCCTTCTCATGCATATGGAAATGAATTAAGCTTGTCTCTTATAATGACATGATATTCACCATTTCTTGATTCTTGATTCTTGGTGTGAAAAACAATCTAGCCAATTTGATATAAAGAATAACTCCTAATTTATCTCACATTTATCTTCATGCCAATTGTATAAATCTTCTTTAAATCAATTACTTAACTTTGGTCGAATAAAATAAAGAAAATAACTAGTTAAGTCTATCTTTAGCTCTTTCCAACTAGATATTTATTCATTTTCTGAACTCTCTGTTCTGTTGGTCAACTCTACAGTTAGTTGTCGGTGACAACTGCCAGTTCTATCGGTGTGATTCTAGTTAGTTTTGGGATCTCTGTCCATCAGGCATCATTGGATTTTACTCTTCAGGCAACTCTATTTTTAGCTCATCAGGAATCTTGTAGTTTTTCTTCATCGGGAAACATTATCTTCTACTTGTTGCGTATCACTGTGACTTTTCTCTTTTGCTTTACCAATGGTGTGCACTCCATCGGTGTTGTCTATCACTTGGTGAATACTTGACATTTAAGCATTGCTAAAATCATAACCTTTATTCTATTGATTCTCTAAAGTCTTTGGCATTATGTACATGACCGTACGGATGATTTCGAGTTGACATCAATGACAATACAAATCATTAACTGATTTAATGTCTTGCATTATCTTCAACTTAACATTATCAAACATTCAATCAGTTACATGTCATCAATCTCTCCCTTTGGCATTGATGGAAATATAATATATTGTCACACTATACTATTTCTAATACAATATGGATTACAATAGTTGAGATTCATCAGACTACCAATCATTTTGTTCTATCAATCGATAAATATCTGATCACCGGTAAGCTTTGTTTTTAGCTTAGATTTGATTCTTGCAGCTTTTTAATTTCTTATGTGTTGATTCCTTTTATTTTTTCAATTTCTCTCCTTTGCCTATGCTCTCTTTTATAATGTCTTTTTCTCTTTTCAACAACTCTCCCTTTATATAGACTTTCATATAATTTTCTCTCCCTAAGGATATAATCTCTTCCTGTTGGAGTAATCTGATAATGGATAATATTTCTCATAAGAATGTGATAATATGGACAATCTCTCTCCCTTTGACAGCAATGCCAAACAAATATTTTACAAATATCTGACATTCATGTTAAATAATCTTTTCTCTTCATCCATAATATATTCCTTGAATTTCCCTTATCCATCAGCAATACATTAATATGCTCTAGTGCTCGGTTCTGATATATACCTCTCTGTATATAGATGTATCTTTGAAGTTCATCTCTTTTCTCGCATCAACATGAATGATATTATGATA
>MU223161.1:872821-906222 GCA_018584345.1 Thuja plicata
ATGTGTTATCTTAGTTAATTTTTATTGGTGTAAATTTGACCTTACTTTATTTTGAATAAGGGAAAATTATAATGTTAGAATAATTTAATTCTTTTCTCCGCTCTTTGAAATGCACAAACTATTTACTAATAGATGTTATTTATAAAATAAGTTTAGTAATTGATTTTTTTTATTCATTCTTATTTGAATTACTTAGTAGATTATTCACTTAGTTATATAATGTAATTTAACGATTGAATTAATTTTAACATATTAGTTGTATATTGGAATTCGGCTAAATTATCGCTTGGGTAAGATTAATCAATGTCTATAATAATTGTAAATCTAATTATTAATCTAATTAGTAAATTATTATTATTACCATTTCATCTTAGTATGATTAAATAAAGATTATATATATTCAAATGATTAATAAATTACATTTTATTAAATTGAGATTTAAACTTCTTAGCAAATTTAATCTTTGCCGAATTTACATTTTAATAAAGGATTAACTTACAGGGTTGTTTTAGTGAAATTATTAATATTAAATTATAACGAAATAAATGTAATACACCCTAATTTTAACGATTTGGACAAACCAGAAGATTATATTATCAGGGAAATTTTATTAATTTTCTAGGTGACCTAGTTTCAAGTGAAATTATTATCTGTTGAGATTAATGTCATTTTCTTTATATTAAATAAATTAAGTTTTAATTTTTACCCTAGTATTACTAAGATTATTATAAATACAAATGTGATCACGCAATTAAAGTTATGTTTTCTCTTTTTTTTGAAAGTTTTATTAATTATATTATTTAATTCAGATATATAAAAAATTAAAAATAAAAATTAAAAATTAAAAAAATAAAAAAATTGTTAGTTGTGTTTTTGCCCAGATTATTTTGGGCATTACAAGATATCAACTAATTATTCTTTTGATTGCACATAATCAAGTATCACTCCTTTTTCTTGAACTTTTTCTCTTAAATAATGATCCTTGATTGCAATGTGTTTAGTCTTCGAATGCATGACTGGATTCTTGGAAATTTTTATTGCACTGGTGTTATCACAATAGATAATAACTGGTTCCGATATCTTAATATGCATACCTTCCAGCAACCATTTGATCCATGCAATATTTGAGCAATTTGTAGTAGCAACAACATAGTTTTCTTCTACGGTAGACTAAGAGATGCATCCTTGCTTCTTGCTAATCCATGTGACAAGTTTGTCACCCATAAAGAATGCTCCTCAAGTTGTTTTCTTCTGATCATCAAGATTTCTAGCCCAATCAACATCGGTAAACACCTTAAGTTCAAATTTGCCTTCTCTTCTATACCATAAGACAAATTCCTCAGTATTCTTCAGATATCTTAAAATTCTTTTCATAGTAGTCATATGTGATTCCCAGGGGTTAATAGAAAATCTAGTAACAATTCCTACTGTGTATGCAATATCTGGTCTAGTGTGTACAACATACATGAGTTTTCCAATCATTGATATGTACAAATTTTGATTTACCTCTGTTGTCTTATCTTCCTTTGTCAACTTACATCCAGTAGCCATTGGTGTTCCACCTAGTTTGGAATCTTCCATCTTGAATATTTTTAGGACCACTTTGATGTATTCGGACTGTGTAATAAAAATACTTTCACTTTGTTGAATGATCTGTAGACCAAGAAAGAACTTGATCTCTCCAAACATAGACATCTCAAACTCTTTGCTCATCTCATCAACAAATGATTTCCATAGCATATCATTGCCTCCAAATATTTCAAAGTGTTAGCATCAGTATCTTGTTTTAAATAAAGATTATTGTTTTCACTAGTACTTATAAATCCAATACTTATTAGATAGGAATGAAGTCATTCATACTAGGCTCTGGGACCTTGTTTCAATCCATACAAGGCTTTGTGAAGTCTACATACCATGTTTCTCTTGTCTAGATTGACAAACCCTTCTGGTTGTTCAATGTATACCTCTTCTTCAAGTATTCCATTTAGGAATGCTGACTTGACATCCATTTAATATACTTTGAATCATTTATATGCAGCATAAGTGAGTAGTATACTTACTCCTTCTAGCCTAGCAATGGGTGCAAAGGTTTCTCCATAGTCTATACCTTCCTCTTGTGCATACCATTTGCATACTAGTCTTTCTTTGTTCCTTGTGACTTCTCCATTCTCATTCAACTTATTCCTAAATATCCATTTTGTACCAATGAAATTCCTATCATCTAGTCTTGGCACAAGTGACCATGTTTTTTTTTTCTCAATTTTCTCAATCTCATCATTCATAGCACTTATCCATTCTTCATTATATAGTGCAACATTGACAAATTTTGGCTCAAACTCACAAATTAAACCTTTTTGAGTTTAAAGACTTCTTGTTCTTGTACCAACTTTCATATCTCCTATGATCTGGATCTTTGGATGGTTCCTTCTTACATATCTTGCAAGTATAGGTACAACTCTTTGTGTATCAGCTTGATCATCATTTTGATCTTCATTCTATTCTTCATTACTTTGCACATTATCTTGATCATTATCCTGACTGTCAATAATAGCAATCTGACCGTCGGTTGCAACATTCTGTTGTTCTAGAATTAAGCATTGTTTCTCGGGAAGAGTGTTGGGTTCTTCACAATATACAAACTTGTTGTAGCCCTCTAGTTCTTTTGTGCTTTCCAGCTCATTCTTTTCTGCAAATTCATCAATCTTTATATGTGCACTTTCAACTATTTTATTAGAGGCCTCGATGAGATATTTAAAAGCTTTTCTTTTGGTAGAATACCCCAGAAAAATACCTTCATCACTTTTGGCATCAAGCTTTCCATTTCTATCATCCTTTAAGACATAGCATTGACTACCAAATATTTTTAAGTAACTTACATTGGGTGTTTTACCATACCATAGCTCATAAGGTGTCTTCTTTGTGTCCTTCTTTAATTGTACTCTATTAAGTGTATAGACAACAGTGCTGACAGCTTCCCTCCAAAAGATTTGGGTGATGCCTTTCTCTATCATCAGTGTTCTTGCACAATCAACTATTGATCTGTTCCTTCTCTCAGCAATCCCATTTTGCTATGGTGTTCTTTGTGTAGAAACCTATATTTTTATACCATGCTCATTGCATAAATTAGTGAATTCATCTGATATAAATTCTCCTCCTCTATCTGATCTCAAACATTTCAAATCCTTATCACTTTTTTTTTCTACCACAACCTTATATCATTTAAATATCTTGAATGCTTTGAATTTATCTTTTAGAAACATAACTGTCATCATTATAGAGTAATCATCAACAAAGAGAATAAAATATCTATCTTTATAATAACTCTTTGTCCTCATAGGTCCACATAAATCAGTATGGACTAATTCTAGAATATCATCAGATGTATGGGTTTTACTTTTGAAACTTGACTTTGTCATTTTACCTTTTTGACAATTTTTGCACATGTGTTGTCTGGCTTTGTCATCGTCGGTAAGCCTCTTATATTTCTCCTTTTTATTATTTTTATCATGTTTTCAAAATTCACATGATACAATCTTTTGTGCCACAACCATATGTCTTCATTTCTAGTCATTAATCAAGTGGTGTTAGTATCATTCAGATAGAATAAGTTACCTTTAGTCTGTTCACTAGTACCAATCAGTTTTCATGATTCATTGAAGATCTTTGACTTCTTGTTCTCAAATTCTACTCTGTGACCTGAATTATTTAGCTAAGAAACTCTCAACATATTATAATTCAATCCTTTTACCCAATAAGCATTTTCACATTTAATCAAGTTATTCATAATTATTGTTCCTTTACCTTCAACTGGATAGGGTGTATCATTACCCATTCTTACTATACCACCATTATAATACTAAAAAGTGTTAAAATTTTCTTTGTCACCGGTCATGTGGTGAGTGCAACCACTATCTATAATCTAGATTTCATTCTTGTTAACCTTAGATATGAGTGTAGTTTCTACATACCTTTCATCTTCGTCTGAATCATCCTTCACAACTACAAATACCATCTCAATGTGTTCATCAGGTTCGGTGTCAGTATCTTCATCTTTGCAAGCAGAAAGGTAGCTAGCCCATTTTCCTTTGTCCTTGTAGTCTCATACATATCTTCTTTCTGATTGTCGATAACCTCTGTAATCTTTGTTATCACCTTTGTTAGATTTCTTCTCAAAAGATCTGTCATTACTTTTTTCATCTTTTCTTTTGTTAGGACATCTTGCAGCAAAGTGTCCAATCTCTTTACAATTAAAGCATACAAGTGGTAACTTTCCTTTGTATTTTCCTTTACCTCTCGGCATTCTTCTAGCCATAAGTGCTTCTATTTCATCTAGATCTTCTTCTTTACTTTCACTTTCACTGTTTCTTCTAGATGAGTGTCAAAGTTATTCATCTCAAATGAAATTAGTCTACCAATTAAACTATCAAGAGTAACTATATTATTTTCTGCTGCTCTCATTTCTTGAATGGAAAAAAATCTAATAGCATATAAAGGCAATAAGGTTCTTAATATTTTACTTACCATTGTCTCCTCTTCAAGTGTACCTCCAACATCTTGTATAGCATTGACTACTTCTTTTATCTTTGTGCTATACTGTGTGATGTTTTCCCCTTCTTTCATTCTGAGATCATCAAACTTTCCTCTAAGGTTTTCTACCTTGGCTCTAAGAACATTTGTATCACCTCCATGTACAAGCTTCAATTTGTCCCACATCTTCTTTGTAGTTTTGCAATCATTGACATCTTCAAATTCAACATCAAAGAGTGAGTAAGAAAGCTCTATAACCATGCAGTTATGCTCAGGCTTCTCTCTCAATTGATCTACTATTAGTACTCTTGTAGGCAACACACATTTAGTATCTAGGAATTGAGTAACATCATTACCAATATATGATAAGTGGAGTCTTATCTTGCTTTTCCATGAAGCAAAGTTGTCTTTGTTCAACTTGGGCACATCTCATTTGTTCATCTTGTGATCCTAACTTAGGTCTTGAAACCTTCCTTCTAAGCACACAAGCTCTGATACCAATTGTTAGTAATATCTGAGAGGGGGGGTGAATCAGTGGACTCAAAATTTATCCTTCAACTATTCACCACCAATCAAATAAACCTCATATTATTATGTCCCTACAAGATGCATGCCATGAAATACTTATAATGATTAACTGTCTGTCGGTTTTCCTTGTCATTCCTTATTCTCCTTGATTACCGATAAGCAGTAAAACTATTTACCAAAGCTTAGTAAATAGGCAGAGTATACTGATCAACCCAAAAATGCATATGTGAAATATAAAATAGTTAAGTAATAAACCATACACACATAATACATGGATTTTAACGTGGAAACCCTATTAAGGGAAAAAACCACTGGGACCGATACCCCAAATTTTCACTCTTGTAAAGTGAGCCCTATTAGGAGCCAACCATGTTGAAGGTTACAAACACACTGTTAAGTGTGACCTTGTTAGAGATTTTATACATAGAGGTTTTCACTTAGTATCATGCATCTATTGCTACCATCCTTGAATCAGCCTCCTTCTTTGACTGTCAATAGGTATCGGGGAAGTCCAATGCTACTTTCATGAATCAACCTTTTTGGCACTCCTTGGGATGTACCTCAATATATAGATTATTGTTAAGTCCTACTTAGTTAAGAGACTTGATGCTTCAATGGTTAAACTAAAACACTATGACCTATTTCTAATGCAATTTTGAATTGCAGATTTTCAGATCTATTTAAGTACATTACCTCTATGATCAATGTATCAATTCAATTCTTTATTCTCCACACTTTCTGGTCTATGATGTTGTGCTTCACTGTTCCTCGGTGTCTACAAATTTTTTTATCTCTTCTTTAGCTTGATTGATTAGGAGTGTATGAAGTTCTTCTTCATCAATTTCTCTTAATCATCCTTCTTTCTATTCACTCCCCTTCCCACGTATATGGAAATGAATTAATCTTGTATCTTATATAGACATGATATTCACTATTTCTTGATTCTTGATTCTTCACATGAAAAACAATCCAGCTAATTTGATTTAAAGCATAAATCCTAATTTATCTCACAGCTATCTTCATGCCAGTTGTATAAATCTTCTTTAAATCAATTAATTAACTATGGTCAAATAAAACAAAGAAAATAACCAGTTAAGTCTATCTTTAGCTCTTGCAAGCTAGATATTTTTCCATTTTCTAAACTCTCTATTCTGTCAGTCAACTCTGCAGTTAGTTGTCGGTGACAACTACTAGTTTTGTCAGTGTGACTCCAGTTAGATTCGAGATCTCCATCCATCATGCATCATTGGATTTTACGCATCGAGAAACTCTATTTTCTACTCATCGGGCATCTTGTGGTTTTTCTTCGTCAGGTAACATCGTCTTTAGCTCATTAGGTATCACTGTGAATTTTCTCTTTTTCTTTTACCAATGGTGTGCACTCCTTCAGTGTTTTCTATCACTTGGTGAATACTTGACATTTATGCATTGCTAAAAGCATAACCTTTGTTCCATTGATTCTCTAAAGTCTTTGGCATTATGTACATGACCATATAGATGATATCAAGTTGACATCAATGACAATACAAACCATTAAATGATTTAATGTCTCACATTATCTTCAACTTAACATTATCAAACATTCAATCAGTTACATGTCATCACAATTTAGCAAACAAAGATGCTACCCATACTGATGAAGAAGTCTCACACGAAATTGTTCATTGGGGGCTTTTCAATGACCATGCAATGTGAATGTCACCACAAGGCACGTGAACTAACTAGAAGAGCAAAATAACAATACTATCACTCCAAATTTGCAACGATGCCTCAAAGAAACATTGTCAGAGGCCTATGCAATTGTCCAAAGAATGCAGCACATAAGAGGTTGAATGGCATACACATAAAATTGGGACAAGCACCAAGAATTTGAAATCATCTGGAGCCATAGACAAGACATGTTTGTTGTTCAAAGAAAAATGTGACCTTTTTTATATTGGAGAGAATCTTTTTTAATAGTTTTTGAGAAAATTCTAGGCAAGGAGGAGCTGTCAAATGCAAATTGAATTGCTAGCACATGGTGCATAAAGAAAAGACCATAGATATCTACATTTTTCTTAGAAGGAATGAGCATTTTTTGTAAATGGAAAACTGCATGTTTTAATGGAGTCTGCAGTATGAAGTGAGGTCAAAGCCCAATCCAAGCTCTATGAAATAATTCAGTACTAATACATGGATGGGGACATTGCTTTCTAAAAGGTTTATAATGTAAGACACCACCTTATGCTATGAAGAAAGAGGAGCAAGGGCTTGGCATGAGCTTGGAGTAGTGGGTCGCTAGCCAAAATGATACATAGGATACTTTTTTAGCGTGCACTGTAATACACTCTTGGATGAATAATATGTTTACATGAATTATCTATGATTCTTTATGCTTGCATATATGTCTGATGTGTTTTCATGACTCAGAATGAAGTCATAGTTACTCACGTAGCTGAGGTCCACACTATGTATTGATCATGGTCATCTATTTTTAATGTCTTATATATGCATATATGTTTCTATGCACATGTATCTCTCCCTAGTGATGCATGATTGCAGGTACCAAGAATCATCTCCACCTGGCTCCATAGGTCTGAGCGTGCTCTCCAAATCCTTGATCATTGTTGTGATAGAGATAACACCTGGTGCCACAAGACCAAGCCTAGCCCTGATCCCTGCTCCCGGGTTGGGCCCTTTTGGGATTTGGTCTTTGACTTTGGATTGATGTCCATTTATGGATGCTTTGTATTTGATCAGTGTGGATATTTGGTATAGTCCATAGGACTAGGAGAATATTGTTTTTTGGTTGGATTATTGGTTAGTAATAATTTGATGATATGATGGAATTTAAATACATGGTAATAAGCCTTTTCTAAGTGTATTTAGTAATGCATTATTATAATAAAAATATTTGCATGGATATATATACACATAGGCATATGGGTGCACACATATGCATATGTCTATATATATGATGATATAAATATGCTTATGTAAATGTTTTAATATATGTGTGTGTGTTTATGTATTTATTTATTTATGTGCCATTTTATTTTTAAGAAAGAAATTAACCATTATGTAAAATTATAACTAGATCTATAATTGTTCCTTTAAAAGAGAAAAGTAACAAATATTTATCTAAGGTGAAAGCTAGAATAAAATAAAAAGAATTTACCTAAAGCTTGAAATTAAAACATAAGTAACAAAGGTGGTAGTTTAACTAAGGCATTCTCTGGAAACTATCTACACATTGATTTATCTAAAAAAACTATTAATGTTCAAAAAATTAACCAGAAGATAGTTGTGGATGGTTGCATCGGTTGAAACTTCCCATGCAACCAATCCTACAACATATTTATGGAAGGAGATGTAGAGAGTAGAAATTTAGGAATAACATGGGAAATTATTTACAGAGAACTATATATCTAAAACTATTAGAAAGATTAGTTGAAGCTTTTGGAGGATATCTCATTGATTGGAAGGCTTGAGGAGAATAGGCTTGGATAGAGTGGAATTAGAATTGCTTCAAAGGTTTCTTCGCAAGACCCTAGGTAGGCTCTACCCAGAAAGAGAAACCTGTTCATGTGATTGCTATTTTTTAATGTGGTTGTTTTTACTGTATTCTATGGTTGTTTTATCAATGGAAATGTTTTATGAGTATTTTTGATATTATGTTGTCTGGTATGAATTAAACAATAAATGTATAATTTATGATGCATAATGTTTATGAACTTCTAGTTATCTTCCTCTTTTTATGGATTGTCACCTTTGAATCTCTGGACTTTTAGATAGAACCTCCTTTTGTTGCTATAATGCAGACTTCCGTCTTGATTAGAATAATGTCTTTTGGTGGTCACCTTTCTGCACCTTGCACCTATGGAAAGGAACTAAATAGATTAACCATGAAGGTAGATGGGTTTGAGGGATGTTTTGGAAGGAGAACTAAGGGATCTCAACTGGGTATCTCTCTGATTCTACCTTCCAGGCCTCCATATTATCTTGTTTTACCCGAAAGGTCAAATCTGGAGGTTGTTGTCCGGAGTTTGCACAGTCCTGACCACCTGCGCAGAACTGGGCACTGCCTGCACAGGATGTGTGACCACCTACATAGAAATCCCCACCTGTGTAGGTTGTACCACTTATGCAGCTCGGGAAACCACCTACATAGCTTAGGTTACCACCTATGCAGCTTAGGGTTCCACCTGCGCAACACTCTTCCAGTTTGATTTTTTAGGGTTTATGGTATGGTTTTGACCTAGGGTTGGCACTAGAGGATTTTCAAACATGAAAAATACTTGATTTTCATATGGTATTATGTTTATGATCTTTTGGACACTTATCACAAGTTTTGGATGGTTTGGGAACCCTTACTAGGGTTAGGGTTGTTTAAAATGCCCTAGAAACCTTGTGTGACTTTCTTTATGTTTCCATATGGATGTTATGAGATATTTTACTCCTATGATACTTTTATTTATGTGATTTGATGAGATTTTTAGAGGTAGGAAACCTAGGAGCACTAGGTGAGTGGCTCACAGTGGGGGTCGGGGCCCTAAGTGGCTAGTACCAGGATAACTCACTGTGAATTTGTTTAATTCAGTGATAACAATAATAATTTATGGTAACAAAACTACACATTAACTAAGATAAGCCTCACCCTTTCTAGTAGTGCTACCATAGGCTATGGATGGGAGTGGGAGAAGGTGCTATTGTGATAGCACAATCACATATTCTCATCCCTATGAGAGATGTTCAGTTCCGCATGTGCCTACTTGGGGGCTGAGGCCCAGCGTGGCTTACCAGGATAACCCAAGGGGTGAGGGCTATGTGATGAAACTCACATAGCATTTCTTAGAGTTTCTATCATTATGATTCATGTCTTTTTATTCTTCTTATGTTTTCAAATTGGGTTTTGGGAAATGCACTACCCTCTCCTTAGGAATGGCCTAGTTATCACCTTCTTGCGTGGATCATGGTGTTTATCTCCTAGCATGGGGGAGTGGATCATTTTTAGATATCCACATGGTTGGGTGGTAAATATTTTATCAAGGTATTTTTCATAGAGTTGTGGATGGACCCTTCTTGTGCTTTCTCCAAATTCATGGAAGACGAAGACTTTCTTATTGTTTCTTGTTGTTGGCCATGTAATGGTATTTTATTGATGTAACCTCCCAAGAGGAGATGAATGTAAATAATAT
Source organism: Thuja plicata (assembly GCA_018584345.1). Taxonomy (NCBI): domain Eukaryota; kingdom Viridiplantae; phylum Streptophyta; class Pinopsida; order Cupressales; family Cupressaceae; genus Thuja; species Thuja plicata. The sequence goes on from MU223161.1 coordinate 883,054, forward strand.
TTTATATATTCTAAACTGATGTAATGGGATGGTTAGATTTAGGAAAAGTGAAAAAGGATGAATTATCTCTCAATCTAAAGAATGTATAATCAGAAAAGTAATGATTAATGTTTATAAAAAAATATGTCAGATTTATGATACATCATGGTCGTAAAAGAGAGTGAAAGAATTTGATACATTGATATTGTAAATGCAATGATTATCTATTTCTAAATAGCATGGAATGGTTATTAAGAAAGCTCATTTATGTATGCATGTTTCCTTTAATGTTTGAAAAGAAAAGAGATCTTGAATTTTAGAAGTTAATGTTAAAATGAGCTAGAAGGGCAAAGGCTCATGAGAATAGATATGTTAGTAAATGTGATATAATGAAAGTTATGAAGCCTTATGTCTTTCTTTAATAATAAAAGATATGGTTAATTTTTGTTCGTTGGTGAACCTAGGGAGAATTTTTAATTGAAATTTGTTACTCTATAACTTTAAAAAAAAAAAATTTACTACTTTATTATGATTTTTAACTTAGTAAACTTTCAAGTTTCCTCCCAGTTCCCTGGCAGGGCATGACATCTTGGTATTAGAGCCCTAGGCTACCACAATGGAACCTAGGGTATATTTTCTTATTAAGCTTAGTATTTAGACATTTTCACCCATAATTAAACCACAAACCTAGGATTGGGACTAGAACCTTTAGACTTATCTCTTTCTTTGTATTATCCAGGATGCCTCTAGTTACCCATGGTAGAAGAGATGACCAGAACACTCCTTTGAGGTCCCAATAGGAAGGGTCTTGAGAGGAAGAATAGTTTGAGGAAGAAGGAAGTTGGGAATAATTTGATATCCATGTAGGGGATTTTCAGGGAGCTTAGATGTAGGAATTGTTGCAACAGATATTGCAAATACTAGATGCAGGCCAGGGTAGGGGTCATCGGGATGAGTCTAATGTCTCTCACCACCATAAGAGGGAAAGGGAAAGGATCCCTAGGAGAATAAATTTAGAAATAGAGAAGGATGCTTTGTGAGCTTCTCACATGTGAGATCTCCTTAGAGAAAACCCTCCCCTATTTAGGGGAGTGCAAAGCGGTGCCGCTGCTGAAACATGGTTACTTGATTTGGAAAGATTATTTTCCATGCATCTGTACCAAAGTATAACAAAGGCTCAGTTTTATTCACCTTAGGGACTTTTCTTCTTCTTGGTGGGAAATATATAAAGATAAATTGCATATTGACATAGCCACCTTATCTTGGGAGTTGTTCCTAGAGCTCTTTAGAGCCTGATTTATGTCTGATCATTGGAGAAATGAGAGGGCAGAAGAATTTCACAATTTAAAATAGTTAACTATGTTAGTTGATGATTAAGAATGATGCTTATTTAAGCTCAAGACTTATTTGGGATATAAGGATGATGAAGCCATGCTTACACAACACTTCCTTAGAGGACTCAATAGGACTCAATAGTCATTTTTCTGGCCAGGTAGGAGTCTTCGAGCCATAGTCTATTAATGAAGCAGTCATTAAAGCTCATATTGTTGAATAGAATGTAGCCTTAGGTTTGGGAGGTCAAATGAATAACCAAGGGTGTAATTCTCCTCAATCTGAGTTAGGGTACAAAGGGAATCAGTATCAGGGAGAATCCAACCCTAAGAAATATCCTTTCTCATCTAAGGGTAGTCAAAACTTGTAGAATAAGAAATTTTCTTATAACAATAAAAATAGTGGGTCTCAGTGAGGAAACTCTCGCAACTGGCAACATGTCACACGTCATTCAAATTCTCAACCAGCACAAAGTACACAATAGAATGGTAGCCAAGGTAGTTTTCAATAGTTAAGTGCTCATGGCTTTGGGAAGACTTTTGTTAGAAATACAGGGTGTTACTCTTGTGGACAACATGGTCATATTGCAAGAAACTATGCTCAAAAATCAACATCAGCTTCTAGCTATAAGAAGGCCGCATTAGAACCTACCATAGGGGATGTAGGTAGATCTCACCAGGTATTTTCCATGTTGGATCAGAAGCAAGTAGAACATCAGGGTTCGGTCATCGAAACTTCAAGTTTGTTAGGGGGTATTTCTAGCACTATTCTGTTTGATTCATGAGCTACCGATTCTTTTATTTCACCTTCTCTAGTTAAGAAATGTGGGCTGATGGCAGTAAGGCAGAAAGATAAGTGGCAAGTTTAGCTAGCCTCCGGGGAAAGGATAGCCTTGACTCTTGTGTCTTGAATTGTGAGTTAGCACTCAGACCCTTTTCTACCCTTGTAGACCTTTGAGTAATTCCCTTAGGTTCTTATGGGGACATTTTGGGAATGGACTGGTTAGAGGCTCACGAAGCCATCGTAGATTGTAAAGATAAAATAATATAGTATTCTGATGATGTAGGACAAAAGAGGAATATTTTTGGGGTTCAGAAAACCATCTTGCTCCGCATTATATCTGTAATGCAACTCAAGCAGTGTATGCATAAAGGACGCCAGTTGTTTGCAGTCTTAGTTAATGACTTGAAAGAAGGGAAAAGTAAGAATATAACTCTTAATAACCCCTTACTTCAGGAATTCATAGACATTTTTCCCAAAGAAATTCCTGGAATGCCTCAAAAAAGGGACATTGATTTCTAAAGAGAGCTTATGCTAGGAGTAGAACCAATCTCTAAAGCTCCATACCACATGACCACAGAGGAACCTGGGGAACTTAGGTTGTAGTTAGAAGAACTTTTGGGAAAGGGGTTCATTAGATCCAATGTTTAACCATGGCATGCTCAAATAATCTTTGTTAAGAAGTAGGATGGGTCTCTCTGATTGTGCATCAATTACCGACAGCTTAATAAAGTCACCATTAAGAATCGATATCCTTTGCCTTGCATCAATGACCTATTTGATCAAATTAAAGGGGAAAAAGTATTTTAAAAGATTGACCTTAAATCAGGCTATCACCAACTGAGAATTCACAAGGCCGATATTCACTAAACAACTTTTTATACCAGGTATGGTCACTATGAGTTCATAGTAGTACCATTTGGGATAACTAATGTTTCCTCTGTATTCATGAGCTTGATGAATGGGGTGTTCAGAACCTATTTGGAAAAATTTGTGATAGTATTCTTGGATGACATCTTAGTGTTCTCTAAAACAATTCAGGAGCATGAAGATCATCTTCATCAAGTGTTGCAATGTTTAAGAGAAAACCAACTTTATGCTAATCTAGAAAAATGTGAGTTTTTCCAGATAGAGGTTAAATATCTGGGGCATGTCATCTCAGTGAATGACATTGTAGTAGACCCAACAAAGATTCATGCTATAGTAGAATGGCCAACTCTGAATAATTTCTCTGGAGTCAGCAACTTTATGGGTCTGGTAGGGTATTATCAGTGTTTCATCAAGGGATTTTCCTAGATAGGTCACCCTATCACTTCCTTGCAGAGAAAATGGAAGAAATCTATTTGGTCAGAGAAGTGTGAGGCTTCCTTCCAATGTTTGAAATAAAAGTTGACCAGTGTACCCATCTTGACATTTTTGGAACCCTCGGGAAATTTTATGGTTTGTACTAATGCTTCTCTAGAAGGGATTGGGGTAGTCCTCATGCAAGAAGGCCAAGTTATCGCTTATGAGTCTCAAAAACTAAAGGAATATGAACTTAACTACCCCACCCATGGCCTTGAATTGGAAAGAGTTGTTCATGCCTTAGCAAAATGGAGACACTTCTTGTTAGGGCACAAGTTTGAACTCCATATTGATCACCATAGTCTTCAATATATTTTCACTCAACCTAACTTCAATTCTAGACAATGCAGATGGATAGAATTATTATGTGAATATGATTTTGAGGTTAAGTATATCAAAGGGAAAACAAATGTTGTGGCTGATGCTATGAGCAGGCATAGGCATGCCTTGACAACACTCTCCCTCAATGTGGATTTGGGAAGTCGAATCCAACAAGCCCTCAATACAGACTCATGGTATAAGGAAGTTAAGGAGGAAATAGAATCAGGAAGAACCATAGAGGAGCACTTCACATGGTATTTGTTAGATCCCAATGGGATATTATGACATCAGGGTCAAATTTATGTTCCTTTATTAGGTGACCTTTGCATAGTTATCTTAGTAGAAAGCCATAGAGTGCCCTATTCAGCACATCCAGGAGTGAATAAAATGTTTTTTGACCTACGTTAGTTGTACTATTGGTCAGGGATGACGAGGGATATAAAAAATTATGTGGCAAGCTGTCTAGACTGTCAGAGAGTGAAGGCTGAGCATCAGCATTCAGTAGGCCTCCTACAAACCCATCTTGTTCCAAAATGGAAATGGGACATTATCTCCATGGATTTCATTGTAGGACTTCTTGTTACCCAATGAAGACATGATGCTATCATGGTTACGGTTGACAGAATTACAAAGGTAGCACATTTCACTCCCATGCAATCCTCATACATAGCAACATTAGTAGCCAAATTATTTCTGAAGGACATAGTAATACTTCATGGTATCCCAAGAAATATTATTTCCGATTGAGATCCAGTTTTCACATCCTCACTTTGGACTTCCCTCCAATAGGCATTAGGGGCTCAGATCAACTTTAGTTCAGCCTATCATCTAGAAACCGATGGGCAGACCGAGTGGGTTAATCAGGTTCTTGAAGATATGCTCAGGATGTATTTTATGGATAGGAAGACCCTTTGGGAGGATTACTTAGACTTGGTGGAGTTCACTTATAATAATGGATACCATAGCTCCATCGGTATGTCCCCATTTTAGGCCTTGTATGGTTGCCCTTGCCGCACCCCGTTGAGCTGGGATCAATTGGAAGAGAGGGTACTCCTTGGTCCATAAATGTTGCAAGATACAGAAAGACAGGTTGAGTGGATCAGGGAACACATTATTGCAGCACAAGATAGAAAAAAGAAATATGCAGATGCTCACCGAATTGATGTACATTTCTCTCATGGAGACAGAGTGTTCCTTAGGGTGTGCCCACAAAAGAGTCTGATCCATTATGGAAGAGGCTCTAAGATAGAACCCTAGTTTGTTGGTCCTTTTAAAGTCCTTGAGAGGATAGGACTGGCTGCTTATTGACTTGCCTTGCCACCCAGCCTCACTCATATTCATGATGTATTTTATGTTTGTGTACTTAGAAGATATATTCCTGTTTTGACTCATGTCCTGGACTAGAATTATTTATAGGTAGCAGATGGGCAGCTGGCATTGGAGCCTATACATATCCTAAAACAAATGACTCTAACCCTTAGGGCTTAGACTATAGATCAGGAAAGGGTCTAATGGGATCCTAATGATGAGGCCTCGACAACTTGGGAGGATGCCGCTAAACTTAGAGCTCACTATCCTTATCTATTTGTAGGCTTCCAAGAGTAAGCCTAATTCTACAGGGGGAGGATGTAATACCCTCTTAGATGACTATTTTATTATTTTAGATTGGACATTTTGGCATGGACTATATGATTTTAGTTATTTACACTTTGATAGATCTAGATGATATTATTCTTAGTTAGATGTTTTGATATATGTATTTATGATTAATGTCTTTATGAACAGAATTATTTATCTTCTTCTTGTATATACAATAAGAAATGAAATTCTGGTCTTTCCCACTTATGATGCCCTGTTCTTACTAATATGTTTACATGAATTATCTATGATGCTTTATGCTTGCATATATGTCTGATGTGTTTTCATTACTCAAGACAAAGTCATAGTTCCAGATGATGTATCGATCCTGGTCATCTGTTTGCAATGTCTTATATATGTATATATGTTTCTATGCACATTTATCTCTCCTTGGTAATGCATGATTGCAAGTACCAAGCATTGTCTCCACCTAGCTCCATAGGTCTGAGCATGCTCTCCAAATCCTCGATCATTTTTGTGACAGAAATAACACCTGGTCCCAAAGGACTAAGCCTAGCCCTAATCCCTGCTCCCAGGTTGGGCCCTTTTGGGATTTGTTCTTTGACTTTGGATTGATGTTCGTTTATGGATGCTTGGTATTTGATCAGTGTGGATATTTTTTATAGTCCCTAGGACTAGGTAAATATTGTTTTGTGGTTGGATTATTGGTTAGTAATAATTTGATGATATGATGGAATTTAAATACATGGTAATAAGCCTTTTCTAAGTGTATTCAGTAATGCATGATTATAATAAAAATATTTGCATGGATATATATACACATAGGCATATGTGTTCACACACACACACACACACACACACACACACACACACATACTTATGTAAATGTTTTAATACATGTGTATGTTTATGTATTTATTTATTTATGTGCCTTTTTATTTTTAAGAAAGAAATTAACCATTATGTGAAATTATAACTAGATCTATAATTGTTCCTTTAAAAGAGAAAAGTAACTAATATTTATCTAAGGTGAAAGCTGGAATAAAATAAAAAGAATTTACCTAAAGCTTGAAATTAAAACATAACTAACAAAGGTGGTAGTTTAACTAAGGCATTCTCGGGAAACTATCTACACACTATTTTATCTAAAAAACACTATTAATGTTCAAACTAATAACTAGAAGATAGTTGTGGATGGTTGCATCGGTTGAAACTTCCCGTGCAACCAATCCTACAACATATTTATGGAAGGAGATGTAGAGAGTAGAAAGGTAGGAAGAAAATGGGAAATTATTTACAAAGAACTATATATGTGAAACTATTAGAAAGATTAGTGGAAGATTTTCAAGGATTTCTCATTGATTGGAAGGCTTGAGGAGAATAGGCTTGGCTAGAGTGGAATTGGAATTACTTCAAAGGTTTCTCCATAGGACCCCAGGTAGGCTCTACCCAGAAAGAGAAACCTATTTGAATGTGATTGCTATGTTTTGATGTGGTTGTTTTTACTATCTTATATGGTTGTGTGATCAATGGACATCTTTTATGACTATTTTTGATATTATGTTGTCTGGTATGAATTAAATAATGAATGTATAAGTTATGATGTATAATGTTTATGAAATACTAGTTATCTGCCTCTCTTTGTGGATTGTCACCTATAAATGTGTGGACTTTTAGATAGAACCTCCTTCTATTAGTGTAATGCAAATTTCTGTTTTGATTAAAATAATGTCTTCTGGTGGTCACCCTTCTGCACCTTGCACCTATGGGCATGAACTAAACACATTTACCTCTAAGGTAGATGGGTTTGAGGGATGTTTTGGAAGGAGAACTGAGGGATCTCACCTGGGTATCTCTCTAATTCTTCCTTCTAGGCCTCCATCTTATCTAGTTTTACCTGGAAGGTCAAATATGGAGGTTGTTGTCTGGAGTGTGCACAGTCCTGACCACCTACACATGATACATGACCACATGTGTATCTTAGGTTACTAGTTGCATAGCTTAGGGTTCCATCTGTGCAAGACTCTTCTATTTTGATTTTTTAGGGTTTCCAGAAGGGTTTAGGGTTTGGTTTTGACCCGGCATTGGTGCTAGAGGTTTTTCAAACTTGCAGAATACATGATTTTCATATGGTATTATGTTTATGATATTTTGGACACTTATCACAAGTTTTGGATGGTTTGGGATGTTGGAAAGTTGACTTATTGAGGATGCATGACTTATTTTGTGTTGTGATCATGGAAACAAACTCATACTAAGTTTCTATCAAAGTAAACTTAGAAGACAAAATGACTAAGTATGGAAAATAGGAAAGACAAAGTTATACAGTGATCAACACATCAGCGCACATGCGAGTGACTAAATCAGAGTATGCACATTCATAAATATGTTCTATATTTCATGTACATACTAAGTCCAGACACGCATGGCATGGAATGATAGTACAAAGAAGTTATAGACAGATTAGTGCACCAGCAGTCCAGAAGACAGAGCATGAAAGCCAACTAGTTTTTTGATTAGCGTATATTATTTTGTTATGTAAAGGCCAAGTGCCTATGATAGTATGTTTGTAATGATGTAATTAGTAATGTTGTAAAAATTCTTAAGCCAATTAGTTTGCAAGTGTTGTGTATTATATTTTAGGGCCAACCATAATTCTTTTTTTGGGCCGCGTCTATTCGGGCATGAACATATAAGTATGTAATGTAAAGTTATGTTACAAGTGTCAAAGAATATGAATGAGAGAGAGATAGAAGAGTAGCATAGACAAGTCAGTATGAGATAAATCGCCTTAAGAGAGTAGGAGCATCAGTGCATACATGGAACTGATCAGACAATAGTGTCATCACAATAGTTCACTTTTGATATAGTGTATATCAACTATCAGAAGGTTGTAGCCTTCATCCTATTGAGTAGTGAGCTCTGGAAGTGAGCCATATACCTTTAACAAGGTTTTGTAAAGACTCCCAATAGGGTCATTATACTTGCATTATAAAGATTGCTTCTAATAGGGAAAAGGAACTTTAACAGGTTCATTATACTAGTACAATATTTGTGGGTACTAATTTCCACTGAGGTTTTCCTTTGATCAAGGTTTCCTTGTAATCATATCATGTGTTATATATTGAGCTTCATTGGATGTATGTTTGATTTATGTTTAAGTTTCTAAAATATAATAAATAGAAAAACACTGATTCACCCCCCCCCNTTCCCCCCCCCCCCCCCCCCTCTTAGTGTTTCTAACCATTGCCATCAGAGCTCTAGTCCTCTGAAAGAAAGTTTAACCACTTGAGGAGATCATGGACTCAGCAAAAGAAAAAAATTTGAAAAAGAATCTTGAACCAGCTCTTGAAGAACTTGATAGATCTAAAAATAAAATGAAGAAGTTAGACTGAAAGTTGATGGCTCACAAATTATTATCAAGAAATTGAGAAAATATTTGAAAGATTGTTCTACAAGTGATTTAGGGAAAATGGTCAAAAAGCTGAATGAAGAGAACATGTCTCTGAAAGATAAAATTGAAAATCTAGATGAACAGCTAACTGACAGTCAAATTGCTATTGAAGAAAAGATTAAAGAAAGAAAAAATTTAGAAGATGAAATTTTGCAAGAAAACATGAAAGTCTTGGAATTAGAGAACACAAAGAAAAAGATGGAATCTGAATTAAAAAAAACAAAGGATAAGATTGATAAACTCCGCACAAGTTCTTATTCACTTCAATCCCAACTCAATGCACAAAAGCTAAGAGGTGACACTACTGGTCTTGGATACAATGTAGCACAAGTTGAAATAAATTCATTAGAAGAAAGAAAGAAAGCACATGAAGCACCTTCAGAAGAAAATAAAGTTGAAAATGTTGCAGAGATTAAAACAAATCCACCTAAAGGATAAATCAAGCAAGTTAACCAAATTTGTTATGCATGTAGTAAAAATGGTCATTTCTCAAGAGATTGCAAAGAGGTAAGACCTTTCAATGGTTATTGTTACTCCTATAATAAGTTTGGTCATAGGGATATACATTGCAAAACAAATCAAAGAAATATGTCACAACAGAATCACAGAAAAATAAATCAAAACAATCAGAGATATCAGGCTCAAAGAAATTTTCAGAATATAACATGTCAGATATGTAACTACAATGGACATATCACAAAGCAGTGTAGAATGATGAACAAGAACATCAAACCTCCTATCATTTGTCACACATGTGGAAAGGCTAGACACATCTCAAGGTTTTGTAGATCCAGAACTCAAAAACAAGAGTATCCTAAGAAATCACTATTTGAAGAAGAAGGAGAAGTCAACTTTGTTCAAGAAAAAGAAGATTCAAGAAAAATTTGGGTTGTAGTAAAGAAGGACAATGCAGAGAAAAAAGTAATTTGATGCATCCATAGTGGATGCATCCTCTACTTCTGGTTGAATAGACCTTCTTGGTCTTAGGGGGATCTATTCTAGCTCGAAACCCTGGTGTGGCTGGTATACTCACCATTGATTATGCACCTATGAAATTATGTTTATGATCATAGTTGGATGCAGTATGCATGCACACATTATCTATAATAAACTCAGAATGAAGCTTGAGATTCTATGCGAAAACCACGTACGGTTGCAAACATTAAATGCAGTAACTTTTATAAAAAGATGTAAGTGTTCAATCTTCTTCACATTTGCATTTGAGATCACAGAATCCAGAGAGCACATGAGCACTGAGCATCAAAGCATGGAAGAATAATAGATTTGGTGGTTAAGAAGCATATTTAAGAAGTTGGAATAGAACCGTAGCAGTCACGCCATTTTGAATTTTCACAAAACCCTATTTAATCAATCATCAAGTATGGCAACTCCAGTCATATTTGACATTGCTGAGAGGAAGAGATTTGTATTTAAGAGACATCCATTTAAATCCATACTAGATGATGTGGAAGGAGCTTTCTCCAAAACTCCATTAGGATTCATTCATGTAGAATACATCCACACATACATTTATTGTAAAAAGGAAATAGTTGGAGATAATAGTCTAGCCACTCTCATGGCTTCGATGATGAAACCAAACTATTCATTCAAGGATGAATATGCACACCTCACAGGAAATCCTATCTTCAAGTACTCAAATGTGCATGAATTCTATGAACTAAAATGGGTTAAAATATGGTTGAGTAGGATTCATGATGACCTCTACTAGATTGGTGAGTTCTCGTTGGTATTACTATAGACCTAATCCATAACATGACTGGACTTCCTAATACTAGACCAGTTCTTTCAACTGGCAAGGATGTGAGAAAATAGGTTGAGCAAGCATGCCTATCCAGAAGTGACAGGCATGGTATGATAGTTGATCCTATCAAGGAATACTACATAAAGCTTCTAACTATGATCCCTAGTTACAAGTTCCAGCAAGCAAGTAGATTGAATAGTGTCTCTACAGCAACTATTCTAGTAGCTATCAGAATGGTTAAGGATAACACTTAGTAAAATCTATGTGAGATATTGCATGCTCAATTGATTGACAACATTTGAGTTATGAAGCATGACAAGAGCAAGACATTTAGGTTTGGTTCTTTGATCATCTATCTATACTTCCATATTGTTGGTAAGGTTGCAAATCTTTACCTAGATAGAAGCAAACCCACTATGTCTCAAATTTCACTAAAAGCCACATTAGAGAGTAGTGCAAGGGATGCTATGGACATGGACATAAAAAATTTTAGGATCAAGATGCAGAAGAGGTTCAGGATACCTGAGGAGATTGTTCAAAAGTATAAGGAAACCATATGCTTCATGGTAGAGATTGACTACACTTGCATGGAGGCAATTGAGCCTAGAACTAAATGGATTCATCCTCTTGGGTATGAAGTGGAGGAACATGTATTGGAAGGATATGCACAGGTCCTTTTGTCTACGTCCAAAGATCCAAATGAGCCCAGGTGGGGCACTTACAGTGAAAAGACTAATAAAGTTGACTCTACTCTATATAGTGATGAAAACAAAAGAAAGGCATCTAAGATTACATCTAGCACTCTAAGAGTTCATGGTGTCACTCAAGAAGATCTTGAAAAAGTTAGAGAAGCCAAGATAGCCAAAGAACTTGAGAAGACTGATGACATATAGAAGAAGAAGAAAGTAGAGAGCACCTCTGCGCCCTCTACCACCATTGACCTAGACTCATCTCCACCTTCTATACCAAGAAAGAAGTCTAGAGGAAGGAAGAAAGTGCCCACAGGTCACCCATCCTCAAGAACTACATGGAGCATAGTAAGAAATACTCAAGATCCTCCTGATGTAGGATTTAGACCTAGTCTAAATGTCTTAAAGAATAGGATTTTTAATGAAGGTAGACTAGAAACACTTGCTAAGGTTTATGACTAGTAACAAGAGATATATAAAACTGAGATACATTCTATGATCATCTCTCACATGATTAAGTTTAAGAAGTCAGTTCTTGAACTCAAAACAATGATACCTGACAAGTTATGGAACATACTAGAAATAATGAAGAGACATGCAATTGAGGAAGATATGAGGATAAGAGAAGAAACATTGGATAATCTTCTCCTTGTATGATCACATGATGAAAAGGCAATTCTATTAGATCTGGTGAAGCCTCATCTTAGAACTAAGACAATGACTCTTTAGATTATGAACAAAAGAGTATGAGCAGACAGGAAAAGAAACTGAAAAGGCTTTTGCACAAGTGTTTATGGATAGACACATGTATCCATCAACAACATATACAACTAAGGTAACTCCAGCTCCTCCCAAATAGGTTACAGAACTAGTAATTCAAAATACACCTATGACAGGTCCATAGGTTTCAGCACCCTCAGTGTCAATAACTTTTGATACAACAAAAGACTTAGAAGATACTATAGTGGTTGATAATATCAAGATATCTATGACAACATCTGACGATGACATGGACAAAGTTGATAAAGCATTTGTAAACACTAAAGAGGTGTGCACTGATGATACATCTGTACAGTAGGATGAAGTTCCCTCCAATGATCCAATAGAATTGAATAAACAGAAAGATACTCAAGATTTCAAGGAGATACTAGTAAAGAGTGAATGCATGGATACCAGTCAAAATATTGTATTCACTCCATCCACTTTACCACCTACTTCATTGTTGTCAAGGTTAACTCTTGACTCAGCAAGTCTAGATGTGTGGGGAGAAGAGGACTTAATGAAGATTAGCATTCTAGCTATGGAAAAGGTCAAAGAAAAAAAGGTTATGAGGAACCCTCTTTTCTTGGAATCAGTAAACATCTTAAATGATTTAGTGCCTGCAGACAAGAAATTAGCCAAAATTCAATTAGTTAAACATGTTGATAGCATTCTAACAAGCTTTAAAGAACACTTTACAGATCTAGTAGACTCTGCTACTAGAATTGTATAATATGAGTATAAAAAGGAGAGATTGAATGAATTGGTAAAGAATTTTACATTAGAATTGAAATCTTTAAAAATTGGCCAGTCCATATTGAAAGAGTTAGTAGCCAAAGGCAAAAATGTAATAGCAAACTGCATGGACAGAGTGAAATTCACCTTTGAGCATATCAAGAAGATAGAAGAAGCATATATCATGGATGATAGCATTAGGAAATCGGTTGAAACATCCATGCAAGACATGAACATTTATAGAAATGTCTATCAAGGTCAATTGGACAAGATTGAAAAGGCTAAGTTGGAGATCAGTAAGATAAGAGTTAGACAAACTCAATTGAGAAATGCACTTGTGCCCTCTCTAGCAGTTTTGAATGAGAATATCAAATAGATTGATGTCACCATTGTGACATATGATCAAGGTCCCTACATGGATTTGATCAAGATGGAGAAGCTGACATATGCCTTATGCACGCATCTTCAAAAATTTGATGCAATGAAGGTATTCTGGAAGAAAGAGATCCAAACTCTTCAGATTGTGTACCCATATGTTTACATGGAGTAAGTATCTAGAAGAATTACAAGTTTTGGACACCTTTGTCATTAAATTCAAAGGGGGAGTAATAGAGAATGTGTATATATGGGGAGCAGTATATGTATTAAAAGATGCTATGATAGACAACTTTTTGTGATTAAGTCATTTTGAGAAACCTGGCCACATTCCTTTGTTGCCATAAATTACAAAGGGGGAGATTGTTGGCATGTTGACTTCCTGAGGATGCATGACTTATTTTGCGTTGTCATCATGGGAAAAAAGTCATACTAACTTTCTGTCAAAGTAAACTTAGAAGACAAAATGACTAAGTATGGAAAATAGGACAGACAGAGTTATACAGCGATCAGCACATTAGTGCACATGCAAGTGACTGAATCAGAGTATGCACATTCAAATATATGTTCTATGTTTCATGTAAATACTAAGTCTAGACACGCATGGTACAGAATGATAGTACAAAGGTAACACATAGATCAGTGCACTAGCAGTCCAGAAGACAGAGCATGAAAGCCGACTAGTGGTTTGATCAGCGTATATTATTTTGTTATGTAAAGGCCAAGTGCCTATGATAGTATGTTTGTAATGATGTAATTAGTAATATTGTAAACACGCTTAAGCCAATTAGTTTGGAAGCGTTGTGTATTATGTTTTAGGGCTGACCATAAGTCTTGTTTTGGGTCGCATCTATTCGGGCATGAACATATAAGTATGTAATGTAAAGTTATGCTACAAGTGTCAAAAAATATGAATGAGAGAGATATAAAAGAGCAGCATAGACAAGTCAGTATGAGATAAAGACCTTTTAGAGAGTAAGAGCATCAGTGCATACATGGAACTGATCAGACAAAAGTGTCATCACAACAGTTCACTTTTGATATAGTGTATATCAACTATCAGAAGGTTGTAGCCTTCATCCTATTGAGCAGTGAGCTCTGGCAGTGAGCCATATACCTTTAATAGGGTTTTGTAAAGACTTCTAATAGGGTCATTGTAATTGCATTCTAAACACTGCTTCTAATAGGGAAAAGGAACTTTAATAGGTTTATTATACTAGTACAATATTTGTTGGTACTAATTCCCACTGGGGTTTTCCTCTGATCAATGTTTCCCCATAATCATATCATGTGTTATATATTGAGCTTCATTGGATGTATGTTTGATTTATGTTTAAGTTGATGAAATATAATAAATAGACAAACACTGATTCACTCCCCCCCTCTTAGTATTTCTAACATGGGAACCCTAATTAGGGTTAGGGTTGTTTCAAATGCCCTAGAAACCTTGTGTGACTTTCTTTATATTTCCATATGGATGTTATGACATCTTTTACTCATATGATACTTTTATTTATGTGTTTTGATGAGATTATTAGAGGTAGGAAACCTAGGAGCACTAGGTGAGTGGCTCACAGTGGGGGCTAGGGCCCTAAGTGGCTAGTACTAGGATAACCCACTATGAAGTTGTTTAATTTAGTGATAAAAGTAATAATTTTTGGGAAGGGAACTACACATTAACTAAGATAAGCCTTGCCCATGCTGGTAGTGCTAGCATAGGATACAGATGGGTGTGGGAGAAGGTGCTACTGGGATAGCACAATCAGACAGTCTCATCCCTATGAGAGATGTTGAGTTCCACATGTGCCTACTTGAGGGTCGAGGCCCAGGGTGGATTACCAGGATAACCCAAGGGGTGAGGGCTATGCGATGATAGTCACCTAGTGTTTCTTATAGTTTCTAAAATTATGATTCATGTCTTTCTATTTTTCTTATGTTTTCAAATTAGGTTTTGGGAAATGCACTACCTTCTCCTTAGGAATGGCCTACTTATCACCTTCTTGCATGGATCATGGTGTTTATCTTCTAGCAAGGGGGAGTGGATCCTTTTTGGATATCCACATGGTTGGGTGGTAAATATTTTATCAAGGTATTGTTCATAGAGTTGTGGATTGACCTTGCTTGTACTTTCTCTAGATTCGCAGAAGACGAAGACTTTCTTATTGTTCCTTGTTTTTGGCCATGTAATGGTATTTTATTGATGTGACCTCCCAAGAGGATATGAATGTAAATAATATTTGATATATTCCAAATTGATGTAATGGGATGGGTAACTTTAGGAAAAGGGAAAAGGGATGAATTATCTTTCAAATTAAAGAACGTATAATCAGAAAAGTAATGATTTTTGTTTATAAAAAAATATGTCAGATTTATGATACATCATGGTTGTAAAAGAGAGTGAAAGAATTTGATACATTGTTATTGTAAATGCAATGATTATCTATTTCTAGATAGCATGGAATGGTTATTAAGAAATCTCATTTCTTTATCCATGTTTCCTTTAATGTTTGAAAAGAAAAGAGATCTTCAATTTGAGAAGTTAATGTTAAAATGAGTTAGAAGGGAAAAGGCTCATGAGAATAGATATGTTAGTAAATGTGATATAATGAAAGTTATGAAACCTTATGCCTTTCCTTAATATTAAAAGCTATGGATAAGATTTGTTCGTTGGGGAACCTAGGGAGAATTTGTAATTGAAATTTGTTACTCCAGAACTTTATTAAAAAAAAAATGTTTACTACTCTATTATGATTCTTAACTTAGTAAACTTTAAATTTTCCTCATGGTTCCCTGGTGGGGCATGACATGCACAGTTTTGGGAGTTTTCAAAATGTTTCAAAACCAAAATCCCACATTGTTGGGGTGAGCAAGTGCTTTGATGTTTATAACCTAAGTCGCTCCTATAGCAATGTGAATAAGAAAGAAGAGCTTTTCAAGCTCATGCTCAATCTATGGTCTCATCAACTCCCATTGGTAATGGGAATATAATATTTTAACGTGCAGAGGCAGTGAAGCTTTAAAAATTCAAAAACGTATTATCCCACATTGGGTAGGATTTGGAATGCATTGAGCTTTATATGCAAAGATGCACAGGTAGTAATTTGAAGAAAAAAGCCCAGAGGCTCTCCATGCAAAGGTGGTAAGTGCATTTTGAAGCATGCTCAGAGGACGAAAACCCAATTTTGGTGGGACCCACGAATGTGACATGGCAGGTGAGTTGGTGTAAAAGACTACAAGATTGGCATGAATACTGAGGTGATTGCAAAATTGACGGATGACTTAATGGCTTAATGAGAAATTTGCAAGGAAGATATGATTAAGCCATTAAGTCATGCCGACATGTGACAGAGGTGACATCTGGGCAAATAATGAGATGAAAAGGTGGCGATGATGTGGAAATGCTTCAGACAGGCTTCCAAGTTGGGCACAAATCTCAAGGTAGTTGAAATCAACAGATGACTTAATGGCTTAATAAGAAAGATGCAAGGATCTTAAACATAAGCCATTAAGCCATGGCAACATGTGGCACCCCAGACACATGGCAGGATCCTATGTAATGTAGAGGTGGCTCTTCCATGGCCAATCAGAAATTGATATGTGGTAGGATAGGTGACATGGTGCCTAGTGGTCACACAACCAATTGAAGGGTGTCACGTGGCGCAATTTGGTGCACTGCAGATTAAAAGGGAATAATGTGAAATTTAAAATGATTTTATCTCAAAAACAAGAGAGTTAAAGAACTTGCATGTTGAGCTTAATCCTAGGGTCCACTTAATGGCTTAGTGATAAAGTGCTCAACATCTAACCATTAAGCCATTAAGGGAGAGTGACATTTGTCCAAATCTGGTGCATTTTTAATTGAAAATCATCTCAACTCAATAGTTTGACTATTGAAAAGGTACAAATATTTCATAAAATAGTCAAGAAATATGCACGGGAAGGGAATGTCTTTTTACTAATTTAGGGGGAAAATTTTATCGCAAGTATCAACTATCATATACTACCGAAAAGGTATCAAAATGAGGAATTTGTTTTTGTAGTCCATTTTGGTACATGATTAAACTAGTTTGAATAGAATGAAGAAACAATGAGTCAGCTTAAATTTGAAAAAATAAAGAAGATGTTTCTATAGATAAAATCATATTTTTGATTAGTTATAAAAGGTTCAGCTCAAGATATTTGGGAGAAGGGATAAGTGTTGAAGGGAGGATGAATTTGATGGTTTTTCTCTTTCCACTTATGCAGATTTCTTCTGTTGCTACAGGGTTCCAAATCTGGGTCTCCATAGTGAGTTGTAGAGTACTAAATCTAGGGATATCCAGTTATTTCATGGTTCCACTAGGATATAGTTTATTGGACTATATTAGCTTTGTTATTAGATAGACTAGATGATTTTCATATCTTTTGCATATTATTGAAGTGGTAAATGTTGTAGATCAGATTGGTACAGAAGAAAGATTCATCACACTCAATGCAAATTTCCCTAGATTCAAGTCTCTCCTCCACGTTGTTCATTTGGATTATGAATTTTCTGATTCATTGCATGGATTCATCTATGTATGTGTCATTAGTCCTTAGTTCTGATTTAGAATCAGATTAAATAAAGCTATGGATATGACACAAGTTTCATCTGTTCTGCATAAGGATTTGTATAAGTAGTGTATGGTCTGATATCATTTGTATTCATGCCTTTGAGTCTTTGATAATAATTTGTTTTTGTATGCTTCTCTTGAACTAGAAGTATTTCCCAATGGACAAGGCACTGATCAGAAATCAATATATTCATTATTGTTAAATGACAAATTAGTCTTGGCTATGTTCGGAAAATTGAATTTAAACTCTGAAATATCCTATGTTTTATTTTGTTTGTTGTGTTGTACTAATCTCATTCTCGACTTCAAGGTCGATGTTCAATTGGTGATTAGTCGGTTTCCTATTATCTCCTGGTTGTGTTGATCCTATATGAGATCTCTATTGATTTACACCTTAATGAATATTTGAGGGTGTTTAATGGTGTCCCCCCTTGGTTTTACAGAACCTAAAGCGTAGAAGGATAGATCTGCATCCTTGTTAATTGGTCCTTTTATGTCTTGGTTGAATACCAAGAGTTGGCTACTCTTCAAAATATATCAAAGAGAGTGAAAAGGTTGTTGTTCAATAATCACATCATAAAAAAGAACCAACAAAATGGAAACTTTGCTAGGGAGTGGTTTTGTATTATCTTAAATGATTCAGGTTCATCATGTTTTGCTAGACTCCTGGCCTGGTTGTTTATAAATCTAGTCATTTATCATCATATCCATTTGAGGATAAGAGTCCTAAATCTTTGTAAATTTGAAATTTCTTCAGATCCTAATTGTCAGCCCAGTTGTTGTTAAAATAATTATAAATGTGTTGAATCCCATTGACTTGTCAAAAGTCTTCTATCTTTGTTTGATCCCAACTTATCCTTTTTCTATTAACATTTTATTCATTCTCACAAGCAGTGAGTGGCAAATATGAAATATCTCTGCACTAGTGTGCACTTAATGATGAAATTTGATGATCAGTTGGAAACACTTGCAACAAGGATCTACCAAATGCTTGAAATATTCAATGGTGGATTGACAAAATCAAAAATAAATAAAGAAGGACAACAACAAGATAGTTATCCAGGTAATCATCATTTTATTTGAGAAAGAATCAAGAATTATTTCCCTATCAAGTGATAGTAGCACTAGTTAAAAGGGAAAAGTATTGAAATATGGTTTGCATACTACTATGTTGTTAGTTTCAACTTTCATTTTTGGTTGTGGTATGCAAGTGGTTTAAAAATTTTGGTCAAGCTCTTTATGGTCAAACTGAAGTATTGGTGAAGGCTTTAAGGAATGTATTATGTTTATTTTCAGCCTTGTGTATGTTAAGAGTAACCATGCCCAATAAGATGTCTAAACAATAAAGTAAACAAGGTTCCAGTATTAAGTTGTATACAACCCTAAATTTCAATGGCATTCTGGGTTACCTGAATCTTATTCTATCCGAAATTAGAAAAAATTTGCCAAAATTCAGTGGTATAAAAGAGGAATTGACTGAGAAGAATTTGAATGAATTCATTAATATGATAGAGCATTTTGATGTTGTCCATGAGGATATTATTATGAATTTGTTTGCACAGTCTTTAACGGATGAGGCAAGAGAATGGTTCTCATTTTTGTTGCCACAATCTATCAACTCATGGAGAGAATTGGAGGTAGGATTTAATGAAAAATTCAAAGAATGGGTTAGTGAATATGATTTCATTTCTGATTTCTTTGATACTTATATTAGAAATCAGGACCTAGTATCTAAGTTCAATCTCAGATTTATGAAAACTTTGAAGAAAATTCCTGAGAAGTGTAGACCTAAAGATTCCATGGCTTTGGTTATATACTTGTGTGTGTTTGATAAAAAGATGAGTTACAAGATGATAGATAAAGAACCTCAGAATTTATATCAAGCATGTCATATGGAAAGGGACATTGAAGGAATGATGAAGTTTGGTTTCATGAGAAGTCAGAAATATGAAAATACAACTTCTCTTTGGACCACATATAGGACTGAATATAAAAGTGAAAAATCTCCATGGAGTTCTTAGAAGGTTGGTGAGTTTTCTACCCCAAATGACACATGGATAACAAATTCAAATCAGATTGAGAATGCAGATTTCAACCAGAAGTATAAAGTTTTTGCTGATTCTTCTTCACCCATTTAGTTTTTTGTTGAGACGAATGCAAAGGAGAAAATAAGAGTTGAAATAGTTTCATAAATAGATGTTCAAAGGAATCCTTCTTATGATGATCATGTAAGTGATAAATATGATGAAGACGTTGCTGATATTGATTTAGATAACTATCACCATGCTACTCCAATTATGGATTTGTCTTATGTATCTCCTAGAAATGTTGGTTATGTTTCTCATGAGGCTAATGTGGAGCCATGGAGTGGTATATTGGGCTTGGGAGGAATGGATAAGCCTCAAAATGTGTTTACTCTAGCTCTATGTGTCACAAATGTTGTCCATGAAGAACTGATTGATGTGTGTATGCATGAAGCCAATATTACAAATGATTATGTATGTGATGTTTCATCATAAAAGCTCCTTCACACAGCTAGTGATTCTTCTTTTCAACATTGTCATTAGCAAGGTATGTTTGATCAAATGTATATGTTTGAAAAATTGAATCCCTAATTAATCAAAGTAGTCTTGCTAGTTTTGTTGAAATCAATGAGGATTTTCCTTGTGAAATTCATGGTTATAATTGCTTATCTTATCAAGCTCATAGGTTTGAATGTGGTTCAAATTTTGAAGATGATGATTCAAATTTTTCTCTCATGGATGAGGATGACTATGATATTGAAATTGATACTAGATGTAATGAAGTTTTTAATCCACTCTTTGATGAAGAAGTAGGTATGGATCAACCAATGCTTTGCTATTCATATTTTGAGAAGGGTTTCCATGTAGTTTCTAATCCTTTGTTTGAGGACATAGTTGAAAATGTAGTTGATTTGAATGATATATCAGATTAGGAACATAATAACTATGGGAACCAAGATGAAATATCTGATTCACTATATTTCTCTAATGATTAATCTTCTTTTAGTGTTGATTTTGAATATTTTTGTAACTTGGAAATGAATGAATTTTTTTAAGATGAACCAATTCTGAAATCAGAAGTTACATTTCAAAATAATTCTTCTGAATGTTGGTGTAGTATATATGGGGTGGAGTGTGAGAATCAGTTCTTTGATATCCAAGCACTTTCTCAAATAAATCATTATGATGTTGCTTATGTGGTTGAATTTGAATGTTTTAAATTTCCAATGTAGCCAATGGAGTGTTTACTTGAGCATGTTAAGGACATTGATAATGAAGAATATCATGTTGCATATGAATGTTCACCATGTAGTGAATACAGAGGATACTTTTCAGATTATGGATCTTCTCATACAATGAGTGATTTGGTTATGCCACAAGATCATAGGTGTGATAATAGTGAGAAGTGTGATAGTGGTATGAGTTGTACAAATAATTTTTAGAATGGTTGATTGCTTGGAAAGAGGTTTTACAGAATGATCGTAATGTTGAATGATGAGAATCAGACATTTCATACGGGTAAGTGATGATTTCAGTTTGGTGACTTGTGGCCTTTTTTGAATATTGTACTTTTTGTATAGTTTCTTTGCTTCAATTGTGTGTTAGGTGTTTGCTGCTTTAAATAATGAACTATTTTTGGAAAGTTAAAAGGAAGTCTGATTTTTGAGTGGTCTGCTCAACAAAGAGTTTTTGAATTATCTACATGCCTACAAGGGGCATGTGTCCCAATACAGAGCCACTGTTGGTACTCTACAATTTGACACAAATTTGGAGTGACCAATTTAAAATTTTCTCTAAGGCAAGGTGAGTACCCCTAAAAACTTTTCGAGGAAGCCTATTTAAACAGCAAGTAAAATATGACTTGATCATTTGTATGCGATACTGATTGGGGAGCATGTGAAAAACCTATCAAAGAGTAAATAAAATGAGTCACAACTTTCAGATATCAGATTTGATGTGTTTTGTAGAGGTTCATTCAGAGGTGTTTACACAAATTTGCATTTTGGCACATTGCCTGATTATAGCAAATGATCTACTTTGCATGCTTGCATCTTTGGCCAGATAAAGTTTCATGATATAATGATGGGTACGAGATGTTTTAGGCATGAGAGAGAAGATTTATGTTCATTTTAAGATTCCTATGATTTGATATGATGAGTTTGGGAAGGCCATTCTATTTACAATTAATTCATTTTCCCAGAATATGAAAGTGCAGAATTATGAAGTTGCCTCCTTGGAGATCTTACAATGTGTACCCAATTGATAGTCATGATGAAAGGATTGTTGCACCATATTGTATTCATGGAGATGTACTACCATGAATATTTTTAGAGATGTGCCAATCGATATGCTTAGTTTCCTCAGCCAATTCCAAGTCAGGTTTATGTAGTCTCACCGATTTTAAAATCAGAAGTTGGTAAAGAGTTGACTTTGAGGATTAATTCTAATTGACCAGGTGAGGAACAGAACAAGCTAATTGACAATGTATTTTCTCCATGTGAAAGTGAATCTATATCTAGGATTTTATATCTTAAGTGTTTCATTTGATGCCTTTGTGAAGTCAAAACCAAATAGACTTTATTCAAATTTTTATGCATCAAATGATTATTCATCCAGGAGGCTAACTTTGGATGTTGATTTCTTAGTGTCACTTGATGGTCATAATGAGTTAGCTATCTATCTACATTCCATGTGCGAGGGTGTACCAACATGGAGGGTTTCAAGGATCCAACAATTAAGTTACTATATTTCACGAGAGGAATCCAAAGGCAATTTGTGCAAATTTTACATCTACATTTGTGTCTTTCCACAATTTCATAAAGTGGCTCATTTCAGAGGTTCATTTCTTTGGCAGATGACACATTTATTTGAGGTTTCTCGTTCAATTTCCTAGGTCATTTCGAGAGGCTTTTTGTTGTTTACTGGGACCAAATTGAAGACATATAAATGTTAGTAATAACTGTGAGGGGCGGGGGGGTGAATCAATGGCCTCAAAAATTCATCCAATTTAAACTTTAATCCACTAATCAATACTTCTCAAATTATTAAGTCCCAACAAGATGCATGCCTTTGAAATACTTAAAATAAATAACTGTCTATCGGTTTACCTTGTGTGTCCTTATTCTCCTTGATAACTGATAAGCAGTAAACTGTATTTACCGATACTCAGTAAATGTGTAGAGTATACCAGTGAATCCATAAATGCATATGCAGAATGTAAAACACTAAAGTAATAAACCATACACATATAACACAAATATTTTAATGTGGAAACCCTGTTAAGGGAAAAAACCACTAGGACTGGTACCCCAAATTTTCACTCTTCTGAAGTGAGCCCTGTTAGGAGCCAACCCTATTAAAGGTTACAAACACACTATTAAGTGTGACCTTGTTAGAGGATTTTCAATACATAGGTTGTCACTAA
>MU223161.1:910236-925510 GCA_018584345.1 Thuja plicata
TGTTAAGTGTGTAGACAACAGTGCTAATAGCTTCCCTCCAGAAGATCTGAGTGATGTCCTTTTCTATCATCAGTGTTCTTGCACAATCAACTATTGATCTATTCCTTCTCTCAGCAATCCCATTTTGCAGTGGTGTTCTTGGTGCAAAAACCTATCTTTTATACCATGCTCATTACAGAAATTAGTGAACTCATCTGATATAAATTCTCCTCCTCTATCTGATCTCAAACATTTCAGATCCTTACCACTTGGTTTTTCAACCATAGCCTTATACCATTTAAACATCTTGAATGCTTCAGATTTTTCTTTTAAAAACATGACTGTCATCATTCTAGAGTAGTCATCAACAAAGATAATAAAATATTTGTCTCCATAGTATCTCTTTGTCGTCATAGGTCCACATAAATCAGTATGGACTAATTCTAGAATATCATTAGATGTATGGGTTTTTCTTTTGAAACTAGACTTTGTCATTTTACCTTTTTGACAGTTCTTGCACATGATGTTGTCTGGCTTTGTCATCGTCGATAAGCCTCTTACACTTCTTTTCTTGTTTATCTTCATCGTGTTGTCAAAGTTCACATGACACAACCTTTTGTGTCACAGCCATATGTCTTCATTTCTAGTCATCAAGAAAGTTGGGTTAGTGTCATTCAGATAGAATAAGTTACCTTTGGTCTATTCACCGGTACCAATCAGTGTTCCTAATTCATTGAAGATCTTTACCTTCTTGTTCTCAAATGCTACTTTATGACCTGAATTATTTAGCTGAGAAACACTCAATAGATTATAATTCAATCCTTTTACCCAATAAGCATTTTCACATTTAATCAGGTTATTCAGCATTAATGTTCCCTTACCTTAAATTTGACAAGGAGAATCATTTCCCATTCTTACTGTACCACCTTTATAGTATTTAAAAGTTTCAAACTTTTCTTTGTCACTGGTCATATGGTGAGAGTAGCCACTATCTAAAATCCAGATATCATTTTTGCTAATCTTAGATATGAGTGTAGTTTCTTCATACCTTTCATCTTCATCTGAATCATCCTTCATAGCTAAAAACACTATCTCAACATCATCATCCGGTTCTGTGTCAGTATCTTCATCTTTGCAAGCAGCTAGATAGCTAGCCTTTTTGCCTTTGTCCTTGTAATCTCGGGTATCACTTCTTTCTGATTGTCAGTAACCTCTGTAATCTTTGTTATCACCTCTGTCAGATTTCTTCTCAAAAGATTTTTTATCACTTCTGTCATCTTTCTATTAGGACATCTTGCAGCAAAGTGTCTAATCTCTTTACAATTAAAACATACAAGTGGTAACTTACCTTTGTATCTACCTTTGCCTCTTAGAATTCTTCTTGCCATGAGTGCTTCAATTTCATCTAGATCTTCTTCTTCACTTTCAATTTCACTGTCTCTTTTAGATGAATGTCTCTGACTAGATTTACTTATTCTCACAAAAGACTTGAATGCAGACTCTAAGCTTGGTAAGACACTATTATCAAAATTGTTCATCTCAAATGAAATCAGTCTACCAATCAGGCTATCAAGAGTGACTGTATTATTTTCTACTGCTCTCATTTCTTGAATAGTAGAGACTCTAATAGAATATATGGGCAAAAGGGTTCTTAGGATTTTACTTACCACTGTCTCCTCTTCAAGTGTACCTCCAACACCTTGTATAGCATTGACTACTTCCTTTATTCTTGTGTTGTACTATGTGATTTTTTCACCTTCTTTCATTCTGAGATCATCAAACTTTCCTCTAAGGCTTTCTTCCTTGGCTCTTAGAACATTTGCATCACCTCCATGTACAAGTTTCAACTTGTCCCACATTGTCTTTGAATTTTTGCAATCTTTGACATCCTCAAATTCAGCATCAGAGAGTGAGGTTAAAAGCTCTATAACCATGTAGTTATGTTCATGCTTTACTCTCAATTGATCCACTATCAATGGTCCTATAGGAAACACATATATATTTAGTTTCTGAGTATTGAGTAATATCATTGCTAATACCTAATAAGTGAAGCTTAATCCTATTTTTCCATGAAGCAAAGTTGTCCTTGTTCAACTTGGGCACATCTCGTCTATTCATCTTGTGATCTTTCACTTAGGTCTTGAAACCTTCCTTCTAAGCACACAAGATCTAATACCAATTGTTAGTAATAACTGAGAGGGGGAGGGGTGAATCAATGGCCTCAAAAATTCATCCAATTTAAACTTTAATCCACCAATCAATACTTCTCAAATTATTAAGTCCCAACAAGATGCATGCCTTTGAAATACTTAAAATAAATAATTGTCTGTCAGTTTACCTTGTCTGTCCTTATTCTCCTTGATAACCGATAAGTAGTAAATTGTATTTACTGATACTCAGTAAATGTGTAGAGTATACCAGTCAATCCATAAATACATATGCAGAATGTAAAATGCTAAATTAATAAACCATACACATACAACACAAGGATTTTAATGTGAAAACCCTGTTAAGGGAAAAAACCACTGGGACCGGTACCCCAAATTTTCACTCTTCTGAAGTGAGCCTTGTTAGAAGCCAACCCTGTTAAAGGTTACAAACACACTATTAAGTGTGACCTTGTTAGAGGATTTTCAATACATAGGTTGTCACTAAGTATCTAGCATCTATGCTACCATCCTTGAATCAGTCTCATGACTATCAATAGGCTTTATGAAAATCTTACTACCATCCTTGAATCAGCCTCCTTCTTAGATTGTCAATAGGCTTTAGGTAAGATTGGTGATACTATCATGAGTCAACCTTCTAGTAATCTATTAGGATATACCTTAGTTACAAAAGACTGTTAAGTCCTGCTCTGTTAAGACACTTAATGCTTTAATGGTTAAACTGAAACAAAATGACCTATTTCTAATGCAACTTAATTGCATATTTTTAGATCTATTTACTTACAATATCTTTCTGATCAATGTATCAATACAATTCCTTTGTACTCAACTCTTTCTGCTCTGTGATGCTGTGCTTTTCTATCCATCAGTGTCTGCAGAATTCTTTAGCTCTCCCTCAGCTTGATTGATCAGGACTGCATGAAGTTAATCCTTCATCAGTTTCTCTTCAGTATCTTCTATTAGTTCACTCCCCTGTGTATCTAATTGCTTGCTCGTCCACCCTAAAAGTGAATTATGCTTGTCACTTATATAGACATGATGTTCCTTAATTCTTGGTTATTGAATCTTGATTCTTGGCATGAAAAATAATCTATCCAAATTGATTTATGACTTTAACTCCTAATTTATCTCATAGTTATCTTCTTGCCAACTGTACAAATCACTTACTTAACTATGGTCAAATAAAAAAAATAAAAGAACCAGTTAAGTCTATCTTTTAGCTCTGCCAGCTAGATATTTTTTCATTTTCTGATCTCTTTGTTCTATTGGTCAATTTTGCAGTTCGTTGCCGGTGACAACTGCCAGTTCCATCGGTGTCTCTTCAGTTAGCTTCGGGATCTCCATCCATCAGGCATTATTGGATCTTGCTCGTCGGGCAGCACTATTTTTAGCTCATCAGGCATCATGTGTTTCTTCTTTGTTGGGCAACACTATCTTCTTCTCGTCAGGCATCACTATGACTTTATCTCCGTCTTTACCGATGGTGAGCACTCTGCTGGTGTAGTCTGTCACTTAGTGAATACTTGACTTTTGTGCATTGCTGAAAGCATAACCTATATTCCACTGGTTCTTTGAAGTCTTTGGCATGACCATACAGATGATATCAAGTTGACATCAATGACAATACAAACCATTAACTAATTTAATGTCTTGCATCATCTTCAACTTAATATAGTCAACCATTTAATCAGTTACATGTCATCAATAAAGGTTGTTTCTAATGGTTGAAATCTAAGTGATTCATAATCCAATTGCACTAAAATCCATGTTGGATAAATTAAAGGTGAAAAGTAATTCCAAGTTCAGTTGGTTAGTAAAAAATGCATTGATAATATATCCCATAAGCCAAGAATTATTCTAGTTGCAAATGGGAGTGTGGCAGCAATTAAATTTGGGATTCTTGTGCACAGTCTATGTGAATGACTATAACTCAAAGTAGTAACCACAAAATTTGTCCAGAATTTCATTGATAAAGCATTTCCTCCTGTTAAGGTTGAATTTTATATTGATGAGCTTCAATGGTCTAACTAGTAGAGGATAGGTAACATTGTGTTGCATATAAAACTCTGACAATGGCTTAATGCTATGATGGTTCTTCCATTATTAGAAAATACACTTGTTAGGGGAATTATCTCTAAATGATGTTTTTGAATTCACTATATTGATGCAAGGCATGCGGATGAAATCACGACAGAAGTGGAAGCACAAAAAGGCACGAATTGAAGTGAGATCAGCAAAGATGGGGCCAGTGGAGTAAAGCCAAACTCAATGAAAAACTCTTATGCAGGTGAAATCTGATAGGTGATAAAGCCAAAAGGAATTCCATGCCATCAACCAAGGAAAGATGGTACATTTAAACAAGGAATGAGGCATGTGGATGGTGTGAGAAGTTAGCACCCCAAAATAAATAGAGCCCAACATTAAATATAGGGGAAATCAATGCATTAACATCAAAGGGGGAGGTTTAAACTTAATGAAAACATGTGCACTTTAGCAAAAAAATACACTACCGATACTGATGAAGAAGTCTCATACAAAATTGTTCATATGGGGTTTTTCAATGACCGTGCAATGTGAAAGCCACCAAAGGCACGTGAACTAACTGGCGGAGAAAAATAACAACACTATCACTCCAAATT
The DNA here is from genome assembly GCA_018584345.1 of Thuja plicata. Taxonomy (NCBI): domain Eukaryota; kingdom Viridiplantae; phylum Streptophyta; class Pinopsida; order Cupressales; family Cupressaceae; genus Thuja; species Thuja plicata. Next base: position 915,023 of record MU223161.1, read on the forward strand.
TGCAACAATGCCTCAAAGAAACATGGTCAGAGGCCTATGCAATTGTCCAAATATTCCAGCAATTTGAAATCATCTAGAGCCATAGACAAGACATGTTTGTTGTTTAAAGAAAAAAGTGGCCTTTTTTATAATGTAGGGAAGATTTTTTTATAGTTTTTGAGCAAATGTCATGCAAGGAGGAGCTGCCAAATGCAAATTGAATTGCCAGTGCATGGTGCATAAAAAAAGACCATAGATATCTGCATTTTTCTTAGAAGGAATGAGCATTGTTTGTAAATGGAAAACCACCTATTTCAAGGGATTCTGTAGTATGAAGTGAGGCCAAAGCCCAGTCCACGCTCTATGAAAGAATTCAGTACTAATACACAGATGGGGACATTGCTTTCTGAAAGGTTTATATGTAAGGCACCACCTTATGCTATGAAGAAAGAGGAGCAAGGGCCTGGCATGAGCTTTGAGTAATGGGTCACTAGCCAAAATGATACATAGGATATTCTTTCAGCATACACAGTTTTGGGAGTTTTCTAAATGTTTCAAAACCAAAATCCCACATTGTTGGGGTGAGCAAGTGCTTTGATGTTTATAAGCTAAGTCGCTCCCATAGCAATGTGAATAAGAACAAAGAGATTTTAAAGCTCATGCTTAGTCTATGGTCTCATCAACTCCCATTGGTAAAGGGAATATAATTTTTTAACATGCAGAGGTAGTGAAGCTTTAAAAACTCAAAAATGTATTATCCCACATTGGGTAGGATTTGGAATGCATTGAGGTTTAAATGCAAAGACACATAGGTAGTAATTTGAAGAACAAAGCCCAAAGGCTCTCCACCCATAGGTGGTGGGTGCATTGGGAAGCATTCCCAGAGGACAAAAACTAAATTTTGGTGTGACCTGCGAGTGTGACATAGCAGGTAATTTGGCGTAAAAGGTTGTAGGATTGGCACGAATCCTGAGGTGATTGAAAATTGACGGATGACTTAATGGCTTAATGAGAAATTTTCAAGGAAGATATGATTAAGCCATTAAGTCATGCCGACATGTGGTAGAGGTGAAAGCTGGGCAGACAATGAGATGACAACGTGGTGATGAGGTGGCAGTGCATCAGATAGGCTTCCAAGTTGGGCACAAATCTCAAGGTGGTTGAAATCAACAGATGAATTAATGACTTAATAAGAAAGATGCAGGGATATTAAGCATAATCCATTAAGCCATGGTGAGATGGAGCACCCTAGACACATGGAAAGATCCTGTGCAATGCCAAGGTGGCTCTTCCATAGCCAATCAGAAACTGACCTGTGGCAGGATAGGTTGCAGGTAAAGTGACATGGTGCCTAGTGGTCACACAGAACCAATAAAATGGTGCAACATGGTGCAATCTGCTGCAATATAGATTAAAAGGGATTAATATGAAATTTAAAATGATTTTATCTCAAAAAAGAGAGGGTTAAAGAAATTGCATGTTGAACTTAATCCTAGGATCCAGTTAATGGTTTAATGATAAAGTGCTCAACATCTAACCATTAAGCCATTAAGGGAGAGTGACATTTGTACAAATCTGGTGCAGTGTGGGAGAAAAGGTTAAAATATGCAAATATTTAATTGGAAATCATCTCAACTCAATAGTTTGACTATTGAAAAAGTACAAATATTTTAGAAATTATTCAAGAAATATGCACGGGAAGGGAAAGTCATTTTAGTGATTGAGGGGGCAAATTTTATCAGAAGTATCAACTATCATATACTGCCGGAAAGATCTTGAAATGAGGAATTTGATTTTGAGTCCATTTTGGAGTAGGATCAAATCTTTTTGAATAGAATGAAGAAACAATGAGTCAGCCTAAATTTGAAAAAAACAAAGAAGATGTTTTTGCAGATAAAATCAGATTTTTGAAAAGTTGTAAAAGGTTTAGTTCAAGATATTTGGGAGAAGGGATAGGTGTTGAAGGGAGGATGAATCTGATGGTTTTTCTATTTCCACTTATGCAGATTTCTTCCATTGTTACAGGGTTCCAAATCCTGGTCTCCATACTGAGTTGTAGAGTACTGGCTCCAGGGATGTCCAGTTATTTCATGGTTCCACTAGGATATAGTTTATTGGACTGTATTAGCTTTGTTATCAAATAGAATAGATGTTTTTCATATATTTTGCATATTATTGAAGTGGTAAATGTTGTAGATCAGATTGGTACATAAGAAAGATTCATCACACTTAATGCAAGTTTTCTTAGATTCAAGTCTCTCCTAAATGTTGTTCATTTGGATTATAGATTTTCTGATTCATTGCATGGATTCATCTATGTATGTGTTATTAGTCCTTACTTTTGATTTAGAATCAAATTAAATAAAGCTATGGATATGACACAAGTTTCATCTTTTCTACATAAGTATTTTTATAAGTAGTGTATGGTCTAATATCATTTGTATTCATGGCTTTGAGTCTTTGACAGTAGCTTGTTTCTGTATGCTACTCCTGAACTAGAAGTATTGCCCAATGGAAAAGGCATTAATCAGAAATCAATATATTCCTTGCTGATACATGACAAATTAATATTGGCTATGTTTTGTAAATTGAATTTAAACTTTGAAATATCCTATTTTTTATGTTGTTTTCTATGTTGTACTAATCTCATGCTTCACTTCAAGGTTGACGTTCAATGGGTGATTATCCGGTTGCCTAGTATCTCCCAATTGTGTTGAGCCTCTATGAGATCTCTTCTGATTTATGCCTTACTAAATATTGAGGGTGTTGAAGGGTGTCCCCCCTTGGTATACAAAACCTAAAGCGTAGAAGGATGGATCCGCATCCTTATTAATTGGTCCTTTTTAGTCTTGGTTGAATACCGAGAGTTGGATACTCTTCAAAATATATCAAAAAGGGTGAAAATGTTGTTGTTCAATAATCACAGCAGAAAAAAGAACCAATACATTGTTAATGCACCAACATGTTGTTTCCCCTTTTTTAGTATTACTATTAAAAAAAATCCTATTTGATACACTCTGTTAGGGATTTTTCTTGCAAGAATACTTTTAAAACAATATGGATACTTTCTCTTGTATATTTCCAATTTATTATATGAAATAAAAGCCTAATTGATGAGGATTGGATAAGATCCTCCTTGTTTTTTGTGATCCATAGACTCAGGAAGGTATTACCTTTGAATGATTACTAACTTGCAGTATTAGTTATAGTGCATTATGTCTTCTTACTAGTTTGCTAAAATGCCTTTTACTATACCAAAAGATAAAACTATGCAAATGACTGTGATTAACCTGATACAGAGCTTAATAATCCAAACTATTATCTTGACAATATCAAACAGTTATATGATAAGGATTCTCATCCTTCTTCCTTTTACAGTTCACTGAACTTAGGAGGGTTAACCTATTTGATTCTCTCGTGAAGGAATTAGAAAACTAAATTGTATACTCTGTGAATAAAAATACTTGTAAATGTATGCTTTCTTATTAATGTAATATAATTTGACTGATTGTTCTTAAATATTGGATGATGAACAATTACTTGGTAAACCATAAACCAGTGCCTAATCCTATGGGCAACTGAGTCAACCTTGAATGCAAATCCATAGTTAGGTGACTAATGAAAACACATGCAACCTAGATAGAATGTTTTACAAACTATCCACTCACTCCAACAACTTTGTTATCAAATATTGATATCAATATTCAGCTTCATCGGATCATCTGAAAGAATTATTTCTTCTTAGAAGGACCTCACAAATGATTGAACAACTACCTTGCAGTTGATATATTTAAATCCCTTACAAATAAACATATAAAATCTTGAACAAAGATTAAAGAGACAAAACAAGATGTAAAATAGAGATTGAAATATATTGTATTAATGTCTAACTTCTTCAAAATACAGTCAATAGATGAAAAGTACAGAGGCTCAGATAAAATTGTAGTAGTCTACCTTGTAATTATATTCCATCATCTTTCAAAAAGATACAATATGTTCTATTTATAGGCTAAAACAATCTTGGAATCCTAAAGAAGTAAGGATGCAACAAGCTTCAGATGGTTTAAGCCCTAACCCTAAAAATATAGAAAAGACAAAAGAAAAGAAGAAACCAAGCGGTGGATGGACAAAAATGAGGAATGAAATCTGATTTAATCTTTGTATTCTTTCGATCATTGGAATATTTGTCTGTATGTGTTCAGGATAGCCTTTGATATTTGTAGCAAGACCTAGTGACCACCATTACAGGATAATTTACACTTGTCTTCAAGATGACTAACCCTCTTGTGGTCAAAAAGGAGGTGTCAAGTGTTCTCTTATTCTTCATCAACAATATCCAAGTCAATAGTGACAAGCTTTTTCTTCTTGGGATTTGTTAAAACATCCCATACTGTGAAATAATCTTCCTTTGTCCATTCAAAGCTCTGAATGTTCTCCAATTGTGTCTTCTGCCTCTCCCACCTTGTATCCATAATGCTTGTGGCATCTGTAATGAATTTATTAAAATATGTTTCAGCCTTAAAGGCTTGATCTAGAATCTTGTTATATCTTTCCATATCTAATTCTCCCTTTTCAGAAACATATACCTCTTTACTAGGTAATATAGTGTAAAATTATATGCTCCATACCCCTCATGACTTGATTTGATTATTTTCTGACCTTATTAATGGCACAAATCTATTGTAATTAGGCCCAAACATATTTATTCTTTACTCAATATGATTTTCCTTGCCATTGAAAAAGGACAAGGTCACCCCTATCTATTCTATCTCCTCTCCAACCTATGTTACTATCTTTAGTAAATCTAATCTTAGTGGTTGCAAATATGCTAACCTCTCAAATAATATGGTTCTCACTGACCATGTTGCATAATAAGGGTTCAAAATTGATACAAAATTGTTGACTTCAACTTGTAGGCCTGGAAATTTACCATAGGATCCATATACTATATCCACTTTATCCTTTAATACATCTATTCTATGCTGTAAAATTTCCATTAATGCTACTAAAACAACATTATTATGCTCACTAATCCCCTGCTCTGTTTCTGTTGCAGCATACTCTATTTCCTCTATTTGATTTTTATCTTATTTTCCTTCTTTGTGTACTACAGGGGTGACCTCAGGCATTTCTTGCAATTTCTGAGTTAGGTTTGCAATTATCTTTTCCATTTCATTTATCTTTATTAGACCAAACTCTCTATCCTTGGCAATCATGCTTGATTAATCAAATAATTTATGATATCTATCAGGCATTTATACTGCCTTTGCCTCATTGAAGTGACCAAAATGTGTCAATGCCTGAGATATTTCTAGGTCTCCTATATTGTGTACTGACCAAATTATCTTGTCTCCTTCCATATTCTCCTAAAAATTTATAAGTGATGGCTTTTGGTTCTTATGAGAAAGAGACCAGATTGCAAGGGCTTGAGACTTAGAGTCATATTAACACCCTTTCATCATCTCTCCTATCTGTGTCTCTGTAGAAAACTTGACATCAGACTACCTCCTGATTTGATCTATTATAAGTGTTGAGGCTAAGTCCCATCCCTCTACTAGGAGAATGCCACTAGAATTTACAAGCTTGTTGGCTTCATCAGGTGTCAAACTCTCTGACTCTAGATCATATTCTTGGAGGGCTTATAATGCTTCACTGGTAATTGTCTCTCTTCCTTGTGACTTTAACTATGCTGCAACTTGTTATTGCTTTGCCCATATTAGGAAGTCTTTAAACTCTTTAGTTTTGATGAAGTCATCATCCTTTAGAAAAACTCTTCCTGTTGTAATTCTCTTTCATCTTGGCACAGCATGAGGGGCATTTCTACATTTTCATCAGTATCCTCCCTCATTTACTTGCCTTCTCTTATCATCTTCCTTAGTTGATGATCATATGCATTGGTCCCTATGAATAGGGCACCGATTCTATCTTTTTTCTTCTTATGGGTTTTTTCTATAGAGGGATCCCCTACTTCTACTCTTTTCTTTTTTTGTGGGGGTTCTACATCCACTTCAGCCTCTTGTGCTTCAGTTAAATCAATAATATTTTCCTCATTTTGAGGTGGTTGATCTTTGGGGTAGTGGGCTATGGATAGATTATCTACTACTATACTCTGATGATGATTGATTATCAGGCCCTCTGTCTTTGTCATCAATATGATCCTCAATCTGATTGCTAAGCAAGCTATGATTTTCAATCATCTGAACTCTAATTTATTCAAGTAGGGAAACCCTGGTAAAAATCCACCAAATGGGATCCTTTTCTCTTCAATTGTTGTTCCATCTCCATAATATCATGGTACTTTGATAATTTGGATGCAATCACATCCTCTTCAAGAATATTTTTGATTAAATCCTCCTCTTCACAGGGTTGGTGCCTCTTGGCGATAGGAATGGTAGGTGTCAAGAGTTTCTTGGCACTCTCAATGAATCCTTCTAAATCAATATATCTGTATAAGGAAAAATTCATCCTATAATGCATTAACCATTCATTAACAGGGTCATAAGCACTCTTCACAGCTTTAAAATATGAGGTAATGAACTGCGTAGGAGTGAAAGTTACCTTTTTGTGGGAGGGTATATGCTCTCTATCTGTCAACATGAGCTGCCACAGAAACTCCATTATTGCAATTCTTGGTGGCACTCTCTAGGGAAAAATATGTGGTTGTTGTGAAAAGCCATACACTCTTATCAATGCAAAATTTTGGTCACAATAGAAGTCACCCCAGTTATGATCACCATTCCACTTATCAACAAATTAACAAGGTCTCAATAACTGCAACACTTTAACTGGAAATCTGGTCATGTCTAATCCCAAATTACTTAACAATGGGTATACAACCCAATTCTCAAAAGCACAAAATTCTTTCTCCCTAGAGGTATAGTTCCATACCCTCAACCATAGTTGCACAGGGTTCTTTTGTCCATGGTAGAACCTCCTGAGTTGTAAATTAGATTGGTCCAAATAGGGAAATTATAAAACATGATAAGGTGCATTAAAAATGAATATTGTAGGAACTTAGGGCTTCCTACCTTGTTCTGAATATCTAGGAATCCTTGATGCATTTTATCAAATTACAAACTATAAATAATCATAGTCTGTACTCACATACAGGCTCTGTAATTCTAGGATTATCATCAACATATCTCATGATACCCTTTCTCTCCCATTGTCTACTCCTAAGACTCTGCATAGGAAATAAGATATATATTTCATACAAAATCAAGGTATTTATAGAAATACGGTGATGGATAACTTGGAATAGGGGAAATATAATTTCTGGTTCCCCTTGGTGTGTGGGCTTGAATCAATTTAGCTATAATATGAGCATCTTTGGTATACTTGATAGCTAAGGCTTTCAAATTAATCTCTATGGAACAGGGGTTGTAAATGTCAAAATATTTCATGAAAGAAGCTTGGTCTAGGGTTACCAAGATAGTGCCATCATTCTTCTTGATGGACTTGGACACCGTATCATATCTACTAGCCAATTATAAAATCAAGTCTACATCAATAAAAGCATCTAGGATGACTAATTTGGCTAGTCCACTGGTCCAGGGTTTTGAAATAGGCATGGGGCCATCATTATTCTTATGAAAATAACTAAATAAATGGTAACCAGAATATTTTGGTGTCTTGGCATCTCTTATATATGCATAATTATCCCCTAAATACTCATCATTTACTTTCTTACCTCGATTGGAGCTAGGGAGAAGTTGTATAAATTCTTCTGAATAATTCATTTTTCCTTTCACATCATCATCATCCTCGCTTACACAACTGGTAGATGCAAAACTTACTGCTATGCTCATGATTCCTGGTATAATTTTTTACTGATCAAATTTTCCCTTTCTTTTACTAGTATTGAAACAAATCTTCTACAAACTCTCACTTCTTACTTTGAATCAGCTCAAATTTTCAACCTTCAGCACTGAAAACCACACTCTAAATTCTGGAACTACAATCATCACTGTTCACTCTATAGACCTTGATTGTTCTTTTCTTATAGAAAATGCAAATCACTGGTACAAATTATGAGCTCTGGATTCTTGAAAAATTAGTAAGATATAATGATAATGGTAATGCCTATAAATGAACCAATCTCTTTCATGGATTTACAATTCATTCTTTTCTATCTTTACTCCTGTGTTTTGTGAAATGAATTCTAGCTCCTAGCCATGGCAATTCGAACTGATAGATGATCAATTTCAAATGATGAATTTTTGTATAAAACCTTATTAAATTCAAAAAGAGATCGAGATTTGATCTTATTGGCTCATTAAGAATAGCTCGGCAATATTTTGAAACACGTTGTCATAAATCCTTCATTCTCATTGGCTATCAACTGCTAACATGGCATGGAGAAAACCTTATATATTACCTTGATCTCACCATAGTTTCCTTCAACAACAAAGCAACTGAGTGACCTTGTTGTCGTGAAGAGTTATCCTTAACTTCATTCTTCCATTGATATTACATGACAACCATTTGATCATCCTTGTGGTCTATGGCTACATCTTAGTCACGATGTGAAATCACTTAACTCTTATTATATTCAAGATTGCATAACCATAGCTTTACTAACTCATTTTATACCTTGGATTTCCTTTAGAGACTACGTGACTGTGTTATCTCTTTTTCACTTTAATATTTCCTTTACCTTGAGTTTATTTCAAGATTGCACGACTGTCACATGATCATCTTTAAATTGAATGGCCCAGGCGTAATCTAATTTACTTTATGTACTTTCTTATTTTCAACTGAGACTTTGCAACTACCGCAGATCTTGCTTTTAATCTAATGGTTCATGCATAATCTCATTTTTTTTCACTTGACTATGGTTTACTTCACAACCTCATAACTCAAGAAGTCTCTATGTCATGGAAAGAAAATCTTTACCTTAGGTTCACTTTGAGACTTCTCGACTAACTCAAGTTTTCAAATGACCAGCCATGTGTCTCAATCTATTTTATCATAAGTGAATCTCTATAACTTTTTGAACCTTTTAACTTTCTATAGAGACTAAATGCCATCCACAAAATTTCTTCCTTTTCATCGCTCAAATATTCTCACTAAAAACTTACCTATACTTTACTAAACTTATCTCAAACCATGGTTCTTATCACGATATCATGACCCATTGAGCCTCGTTGTCACCTTAGGAAACTAATACATTTGGTACCAAATTGCAATGGCAGTACCGTTGTAGTTTTTCTGTCACAACCTTGTCGTTGTCGCAATTGTGATGACAAACCGTCACAATTGCGACGACGACAAGGTTGTGACGGAAAAAATACAATGGCACTACCATTGCAATTTGGTACCAAATGTATTAGTGGGATTTTGCTAACTCATGGTTTCTTTCCTGATTTAACACCAGCCACTAGATTTCACTTTAATCTGACAGGAGTCACTTAATCTCTTTAGTTTTAACTTAACCATGGGTTTCAAAAGAGATCTCGTGACTTTAAGGATTTTAACCACATTCTTAACTTTAGTTTCTCTACGAGATATTGAGACTGAGAAAACTTGAAGTCGCTTATACTTTTCTTAACTCAAGAGTTTTCATGGAGAATTCACGACCACCGCAAGATTTCACTTTAGATCAACGGCTATCACTAATTCTCATATATTTTGACTTAACTAACTTTTCTCTTTGTGATAATGAGACTCGACGGAATTTTAAACTTAACCTTTAAACCCATCTTGCAAGTTTGATTACATTTCGAGAAAATGTGACTGAGCAATCTCAAAGTTGCCAAAGGAATTCTTTAACTCATATTTCATAAAGAGATTATCCGCCAACCACAGGATCTAGATCTACATCTATGACCTATGTGCAATCTCACAAAGACTGCAAGAATATTCATTTTTCAAAGAGACAATGTGACTAAGAAAAATAATATTCTTATATTATAATGATACTTCATGACTTAAGTGAAATAACATGAAATAAAGAATAAGACTTAAGTGACGGGGTTTCATAAAAAACTAACAACAAATTAGAAGGGATTTCAACAAACTAAGGTTTTCTCTTGAATATGCATGGAATTTTGACCTAGGGTTTAGCATTTTTCCACTCTTTCTTTGTAATTCCCCACTAGGGAACCCAGGAGAACTAACCAACCAAAGCAACAAAGTTAACAAAATAATTTTTCTTTAAATGTTAATAAAAAATAATGTTAACAATGTGAAAGAAACACATGAGATAACATGACATACACATAAGTACAAGTACACAATGTTGGAAATATAGATGGAGTAACTGAGAGGGGAGGGGTGAATCAGTTACCACAAAAATAAATCCACAAGTCCCTTAGATGTCTTCAATATATACTGCTGTTACTCGGTAGATTAACTTATCATTGTTCATTAAACATTCACACTTATTGACATGCATAAATCAAATAGCATAAACACAAGTAACACCAGATATAACGTGGAAACCCAATTTGGGAAAACCACCAATGCAACTAGTTACTGATTTTCACTCTTCTGAAGTGAGCCTTGTTA
>MU223161.1:988436-999571 GCA_018584345.1 Thuja plicata
TCCATGACCAAGTGCTCCACAATTTCCATGTCAGACTCAACCAACTGATCATGAAAACCAATCTCAACCACATCATCAACAAGGTTAGGAAGCTCCTTAGCAACAACCACAAGTTGCTCTACAGGTTCCGTATCAGACTCCACACACTGATAATCAAAACCATCTTCCATCTCAACCTTGCTATGCCCTCTTCTCTCTTGAACAAGTCTTCTAACCGGCCAAACAACTTGCTTCCTGATCGGTAGACTCCAGCTCCATGGTTTCAAGATCTCTCAAACTCTCTTATGAAATTTATCCAAAGATGGATCACTCTATCCATTCCTTAAATTGATTAGCCAATCTAGCTTCCATCTGAGCAAAATTATTTGAAATATTCTTCTCCACCACATCATGGAGTTTTGCAATCATCGCTGGGTCTAATCTTCTTAGAGCCATCTTCTAAGATCTTCACAAACCCTCTGCAATGAATCACAAAATAGATCCAACCTTTACTGTAGGTCCTGGTGCAAACTGCCTCACATTCGGTGCTCTGTCCACACACTGAAGAATAACCACACTCTGATAAAATCCACCCAAGGTCCTGGTGTAAACTGCATCACATTCGGCGCTCTGTCCACACACTCAGGAACAACTGTGCTCTGATAAAATCTACCCAAGGTCCTGGTGTAAACTGCCTCACATTCGGCGCTCTGTCCACACACTCAGGAACAACTATGCTCTGATACCACTTAATTCAGTGCAAGGCAGGAGGATCCCCAATGGAGATGTCCTAGCCCCCAACCAATAACCACACAATGGAATATAATAACAATACAGAGATTTATATCCACACAATGCAAATACTCATAATAGAATCATCATATTTTCATCCAACATGCCCGGATATAAGGCCTTCTGGGTTATGGCCAAATACAATGCAATTAAAATAGAACTCCGTAAGATCTCACAAGATCCAAATGAAACCCTAGCTATCCCAGATCCACACACTGGTAGGAACACCCAAGGAAGATCTAAACTTGTGCTCACAAGCCCACCAAGCAATCTCCTTGTTTCCAAAGCCGCAGCCACTAGCTCCTCTCAAAACTCACTCCACAACCACCTCCTCTTCTCCAAGATGAATGAATAATCCTAGCTATTCTAGATCCACACACTGGTAGGAGCCCCCAAGGAAGATCTAAACTTGTGCTCGCAAGCCCACCAAGCAATCTCCTTGTTTCCCAAGCCACAGCCACTAGCTCCTCTCAAAAATTGCTCCACAACCACCTCCTCTTCTCCCAGGTAGATGAATAATCCTAGCTAGTCCATATCCACACACTGGTAGGAGCCCCCAAGGAAGATCTAAACTTGTGCTCACAAGTCCACCAAGCAATCCCCTTGTCCCCCAAGCCACAGCCACTAGCTCTTCCCAAAACTCGCTCCTCTACCTCTTCCTCTTCTCCAGGATGAATGAATGATTGACTAAAGACTTCCCCCACAACCCCTACTTATACCAATCTAAGCCACAGGTTGGCCTTGAACATAAATTAAATATAAATACCAAAATTAAATGTCACAAGTCGGCCAACAACAACAATTAAATGCCCAAAATAGTTTTCTTAGTAAAATCATGATATCTCCTAGCTCCGGATGAATTAGAACTCGTGCTTCAAACCGTAGGTAGAAATATAGGCCCTCTTCAATCCATGAAATTTTTAGCCTCTAACTCTTTGTAGAAAATTACTTATACGGCCTGAAATAGGCACCAAATTCCTAAGCAAGTCCGATCTCCTCCCGGGCCATGCCAAGCAACCAAGACAATGCCAAGTTTCATTAAATACATCAAAACCAATACCCAAGACCCAAGTAGGTCCACAAAACTCTACCAAATCCCTCACACATGAAAATAAGTCCACACAACTCCATCAAATCTCCCAAACATGCAAGATAGCCAACTACCCTAGGATGCTCCTGCATCAGCTCTTCATGGTTATCAACAACAATGAATCCATAATTCACAATTGATTGAACATCTATTGATACTAGATTTTAGCTCTATTCTCTATTCACGCTTCGTAAGTTAACTTTGGATCAAAGGTTTACAACTTGACCTTGATCTTTTTAGTTAGATATGTTTTAGATCCATTAGGACGCTTTAAAACATTTACATTTTTCTTTCTTAACCCTAAAGTAATGATTTAAAACAAATTAAAACTCTATAAATAGAATTACAATGCTTCATCCACTGTGTAAAATTCAGATCCACTTTTTTCCGGTTCTCTGACTTACTATCAGTTCTAATGCTCGTGTTGCTTTGTTAGTCTATCATTTTTTTTTCTCCGTCAGTGTTCCTTTTTTGAACTGTTTTTCGGGTATGCCTTTTCTGCTCCATCAGCGATGTTGTCAAAATTGTATCATTAGTAATGCTTGTCATCAGTAAAATCTATACTTAGAATTTTCTTGTGACATTTTGTTCTGTCGGGTATGCTTGCTGTCCGCCAGTTATGGTTGCTATTCGCAGGTTATGCTTGTACCAATGACCTTTATCATGTTTTTCCATTTAAGTATACTAATGGAAAAACTTAATGTCATCAATCTCCCCCTTTGACATTCATATCAAAAACTGATATGTGCAATATACTTGATGCATTAGTATGTACACCCGTGTATACTTCTTTCTTAGTCATGAAATGATTCCCCCATATGCATATGCCGGTAAGTGTAAGTTTATGTACATAACTATCTTTGTTGTACATACATTATACATATTCTCATTTATATGTATACTTCCTCCATTTTCTTAATAAAGTATATTGTACATATATACATTCCTCCTTTTTTGATAATGAGGGAAAAGGTACTTACATCTTTTCAAAAATGTGAGAGTGTGAGGCTTTAATTTCCTGCATCATTTTCTCCCATTTATACTTTAAATTCTCCAGTGCCATATGCTCAAGTGATATCCTGACATGCATGTCATATAGACTGTCTACTATAGACATCTCTGGGGTTGAGATTAGATTTCTCGGATCTATAATATGTTTTTGCAGAGTGGTGAGGTTTGGAAAAATTTGAGCTTGAATCTCTGCAACCTCATTTCTAATTTGAGTATCTGAATCCCATATTTCTTGCCTCAATCTTTTTGCCTCTTTGATCTTTTCATGATGAAAGTTAATTGTGTTTGCATCTGAGGTTTAACTTAGTGCACTAGCTTGTAGATCTGAATCTAACTATGATAGATTTTCACTATTCTCCTTAGTGAAATTTTCTAATGTGCACATCTTCTGAACTAATGTAACAACTTCAACAATCATTGGCTCTAACTCACTTGTTACTTCAGATTTTTTTACCTTGTTCTCTACCACTTCTTGGCTAATCTTCTCAACTAGTTTGTGTTGATACTTCATCTTTGTCTGTTCTTCCATTGCCTTCTCTGCATCTACATTCTAATTTTTAATGGCATCGGTTAGAAATGTAATTTGTTCCATAATTGTTATGTTTTCTTCAAGTATGGTATCTAGAACAAGTCGATGTAGAATGTCCCTTGCCTTATCAAGTGCTTAGGCTTCCCTATGTGCCTTTTTCATCTTTTCTTGTATTTCTTTTCTTTGGTACATTACTCAAAACTATTGAAGTTGTTCTGTATCTAAAGTAGATACGTCCCACTTGGGTATTTCTATTACCTCATCAAGTGTGATAGCCAAGATATCTTTCTTCAATGCTTTCTTCTTCTTCTTCTTTGGCTAGGTGGCAGATTGATGTACTACCATTTGTAAACCTTGAGATTGGGTTGACATGGTAGGTGAGGGTCGAGAAGATGATGCATCCTATTGTTTCTGTTCTGAGTCTACCAGCTAGTTTTGTGAAGACGTCTCCTCATTGGCCTTAGGTGTATCAATAGATATATCTTCTTTTTGTTTTAAGATTTAATCCTACTTGACTTCTTCACTCTTATCTTTTTCTTTAGCCTTTCTCAATGTATCCTCTTTTTTGTTATCTGCTTCTCTATTCTTTTCACTAGACTCCTTTTGCTGAGTGTCAGTTTCATCTTTCAATTCTGTATCTATATCCTTTTGAGTATTGGATGCATCTTTTTTTCATCATTACCCATTTCTTTGGGTATATCATCAGCTTTCTTAGATGATTTGTCCTGACTTGATTCAATATCAATAGCATCGATTAAAATATTCATGTTTTTTGGTGTATTGACTGTTGCAGTGCCAATAGTTGAATCCTATCTTTCGGTATTGCCCTGTGCAAAATTTTTATCTTCATCTTTTTGTCCTTCTACTATAGGGTCTTTTCCTATAGTGTCATTGACAATGTTTTCTAACTATGATTCATCATTTATATCATCAGCTAAATTACCTTTTATTATCAATTCATCCTTGGTAACTTCTTCATTTTTACTCAAGCCAATGTGAATTGGACTTGGTGGATTTTGATTCTCTTCACTTTGAGTGTGATCAACAGTAGTGCTTGGCCATACTTCATCTACAATATCAGTGTCTTTGGGGCCTTTTGGATCACTCTCTTCTTTATCCATTTCAATAGATGAGTTGTCTTGTATATCTTTGATGGTGATTAGTTCTTTCTCCGGGATATCTTCCTTAGTGGGCTTTTAGAGTATCTTGCACCACTTCTTAATGCTATTCTGATCAAGATCAATTAGATTTCCCTTGAGAAATTTATTTTCTCTCATTTTTGGTGAGAACTCTTTTTCATACTTCTTCATCATCTCAACAATTTATTCATTTATTAAATTAGGAGGCATAAGAGTAACAAGTACTCTTTCTCTTATCTCCTTTTCCTGATGTAGTGAAAATGTCCATCTAGCTGATAATCTCTTTGAAATCTCTTTGGGAACATCATATTCTAAGAATTGTAGTGGAACATAGTGATGTTTCCACATTTTAACAATTATTGCTTCTTCAATCTTATTTTGATCCTCTGTACTAAATTTTAACCATTTCCTTATCTTAGGATCAGAAATAGATTGGGATTCTGAGATGTTGCATATTTTTTGAATTGTTGTTGGAACCAAAGGTTCTTTTTCCTTTTGTATTTCTACATCAGCTTCATCCATAGCTGAGTCTTCTAGATCCTCTTTAGTTCTATTCATCTTCCTCCTCTTGGTCTGTACTTTTGGAGGGGCTAGTTTTCTCTTGTATATCCTCACTTTTCCTTTTGGTAATGTTGAAGGAGTTGTCCCTTTTGCAGTCTAGCTTCTTGTTCTTGAAGCAGTTGTAGTTCTTACTTTCTTGGGTGTAGGAGGAGGTGGAGAATCTAAATGTGTACCATCTATGTTATTCTCTTCTTCTTCTTCACCGATAGGTGACTGTCCTTCATTTAGTTCCTCCTTACCGTCTATTTCCTCTTCACCTTCTTTAGTTTCAACAAACTGCTTGGTTAAGTTCTTAACCATTTTCTCCTTTAAAATCTTCTTGACAACAAGATCTGTCTTGATCTTTTGTTTGGCTTCCTCATAGGTTCCAAATCTTGCTTGTGTGTTGTCAGTTAGTTCATTTAATAGTGCCTCAATGCACTCATTAGCTTGTCCTATTTTGATTTCATATTCTAATCGTGAAAGCCATGACTTCCTACGTACTACTACTTGGATATATGTGAAATTAGTATCTACCATGAAACATATATTCTCTTTCTATTCCTTTATAAAAAATTTAGGAATCCTTGTTATATTTTGCAACATTTCCTTAATGGTTTTGAAATACTCATGCATTACATTATCAAAATTTGTTCCTAGTGATTCTATGAATTCACCTATCTAAATGGTTATAGGTCTTCTTGTGTCCCATACAACTTTTCCTATTAAAGGAAAGTATTCTTCAAAGTAAAATAATATGCACATTATGAGGAAACCAAACTTACAAGTGTTTGTTCTTGAAGATCTTATAGTGCACATGTTCTCCTCCAGTTGATGTAACAGGATCTCTGCAAGATCCATCTTCTTTCCTTGTTTGATGATTTTGTATGCTGCACTCATAGTAGTGCTTGATATGTTATTCATTCTTCTTGCCTAAAAGATTTTATATCCTATCACGCATGCACCAAAATTTGGTTCTACGTTGGTGATAGTGTTGACCTTGAGAGCTCTTTTGTTTGATTTAGCACCTGTCAATTTTTCCACTTCCTTTAGGGATGGGTGCTTTTGAGCTTGTGGTTTATTGGTCGTAGGATAATTAGTAACTACATGAATAAAATCCTTTGTTATTGGTTTTGGCTTATTAAGCCATAGAGTCTTGTTGTGCATTCTGCTGAGAATAATCTTTATCTGTTCTGTTTTGAAAACTTTGGGAAAATCCAGTGCATTCATGAGTCCTTTCACTTCTAGATGCTTGTGCTCTTCTTTGAGGTTTCCATCTTAATCACATAGTGCCCTGTAGGAATTATCTAGGTCTAGATCTCCTACTTCTAAGATCATGCAGTATATATAGGACCTTACATCCTCTACCAGCAAAACCTTAGGTGGGATTCTGGAGAATGCTCCAGAATCGTCAGGTTGTGATGCTATTTTTGGGTGCAGCTTGTATTTGGGTTCAAAACAAGAGCCTCTACTGACAAGTTTGATCATTTTCTTCTTATCTTCCTTAATCTTTTCAACTCTAGAAGTTGATGCCATCATGTTGTAGAAATTTAGGGTTTTTTGTAAATCAAACAGTGTGGTTAGTCAATGTGGTTACTTATTGAATCTCTACAATTTCCTGTGAATCCTCTGGGAAGTGTTGAGTCTTTACTGAGGTCACTCTTCAATTTTCTCCTTAATTACTATGCTTGGCTCTCCTGGTTGCTCAAAAATTGTGGGTGCAAAAATGAGTTCACCCGTCAAGATTTTATAACTTTTATGCCCTAAGTTGTCATTAATACTCACCAACTTGTCGATATACATAGAATGAGTTCATTAGTAGAGGCATTCATAACATCCTCAATGTCTATGCAAAGCATCAGTGTTGCTAGCAGCTTTGGTGACTTCACCAAAGATGGTCGGTAAAGTGACAAAGACAGCTTTAATTTCCTCAAGGTTCACTGATTTCTATCGATTTACCCTTAGCAACTTGGTGTTTGTGTAATGACAGATACATTTCGGTAAGTAGTGCTAAATTTTCTATATGTTTTCACTGATGCAGATTTGTACCCAATAACTGATGGTTCATTTTCAACAATATTTTACAAGTGACAATATGGTGCATCTTTAATAATGCTAATTTGTCTATATGATTAATATGTAATGGAACTGATGCATATATATAAATTTTCACAATGCAGTTCCATACTTACTTGTGCATTTTAGTTGGATTTAGTGATGCCGCCAGATCTATTGGATAGGGTGTCATAATTTGTATTTCTTATTCCAGCACCTTCAGTTTTTGTGGCTTTTACCCACATCTTTTTTCTCATTCTCTTGATGTCATCAATGATATTTCCATTGGGATGAGTATTTGTATCTATCAGACGGTCTTTGCAATCTTTTATCACATGTCCAACCTTATGATAATCCAAACATGCCATACCTGGATTGGTCCAACCTCTTGACCTTCTGGTCCACTTTCTCATACAGTTGGCACAAATATGACCATACCTTCTACATGCTGTGTTGTTTACCCATGTGTTATAGTCCCAAACATATGAGATACCGACTCTGGTTGGTTTGTAGCTATTATCAGCCGTGTTGTTCTTTTTCCAGCACTCCTCATGTGTATGCCCATTTATCTTGTAGGTAGGACAGTACTTGTCCATGTAGGTTTTCTTTTTGGATTTGTCAGTTTGGATCTGCATTCATGTGCCTTGTGTCCTTTCTTTTGACATTTATAAAAATTACCAATGAAAGTAGATTGTGCTTGAGGAATACCTTTCATTTTGCTTCTGCAAATGTTTGAGGTGTGGTCGGGTTTTCCACAGTGATTGCATGAGAGCTTCTTGGATCTTGGGGTTGTGAAAGAATTCCTTTGATCTGGTTGATTAGAAGATTCACCATTCTCATTGTACCCTAATCTTGTGTATTTGTTGACTCTTCTATGTCCATCACGAAAATCATACATCCTTTTGTTTCTATCTTCAGCTTTCTTGATCAATTCATTGTGTTGATTCTGGACTTTGATTTCATGCTTCAATTTTTCATTTTCCTCTCTTAGCTCACTATTAGACTATATTCTTTCACTGAGTTTTGTATTTAGTTTGTTTGCCCCATGACTCATAAGAATAATCTGATTGGTAATCTCATGGTAATGCTTAGTAAGTCTTTGAATTTCTAATTATTTCTCTTGCAGCTTCTCTATTATTTCCTCCTATCATCAATAGCCAATGTTCTCTTTGATTCAGCTTTTCTTGAATCATTCATGGCATCAATCATTTTTACCATCTGAGTTTCTTGACCAATTTGTAACATCTTGATTTGCTTTGTCAGATGTAGATTGACTTCTTGTAGTCTTGTGATCTCTTCTATTGATGTGTCTGAAGCTTTTCTTGTTCATGATTGAGCATAGTTGAAGTAATCTGGGATCTCCTCTTCTTAATAATCTTTTCCATTAAGCCTTGTTGCCATGATCTTTCTTTCATCAAGCAACTTTCTCATGCTTACTCTCGCCTCTTTATACTACTTATAGTAAATCTGAATTTGCAATTGCTCATTCTCAATAGTCTTGTCCAATATATACTTTTCCATTGTGTGTATCTTTTCTCTTAAGTCTTTAATCCTTTTCAAGAAAGAGACTTAGCTCTGATACCAATTGTTGGAATTATACTGTGAATGTAGTATTGAGAGGGGAGGTGTGAATGAGTACCTCTAAAACTTTTCTTGGTTAGCCCATTAACCCTTAGTCATTAGTTTTTAAATTATACTATCTTACTATTCATCTTTCTTTATGCATATGCAATCATAACATAAGTTCTTTAATACGTAACCATACAAGAAACCTTCATGAAAATAGATAACACATAACACAAGATATGGTAATGCAGAAAACTCCTGTTAGGAAGTAAAAACTGCGGTGGGGATTGTTACCCACAAAACTTCTCTATCTGTAGATAAGAAGGGGCCGATAAAGGCTTACACTTGGTCACTTCTGATGACCTACCCTGTTAGGAGTATTACAGTAAAGACCTGTTAAGATCTACTTTGTTTGAAGCTTTAGCAAAACTGTTAAGTGTGCACTCTGTTAAGAGATTTGTAAAGAACTGTTAAGTCCACCTTCTACAAAAGGATTTTAGATGTGATGCACTTGTTAGAATGAAACTACATAAGGCTTTGATCTAATGATGTATGCAATCTATAATTGCTAATAAAAGATCCAATAAAGCTTCCTATGTATGAGTAATCATCTTTTCATGATTGAATAATACCTTTCTCTGCACGTCGGTAGCCTATGTGTGTTCTTGATAACTAGATATAATCTTTTTTTGAACTTTGCATGAATTCTACCTTCTGCTCCTTAGATGCTCTTCATGGTTATCAACTATAGTGAATCCATAATTCACAATTGATTGAAAATCTATTTATACTATATTTTAGCTCTATTCTTGATTCACGCTTCGTAAGTTAACACTAAATCCAAGGTTTACAACTTGACCTTGATCTTTTTAGTTAGATATGTTTTAGATCCATTAGGATGATTTAAAATGTTTACATTATGCTTGCTTGACCCTCAAGTAATGATTTAAAACAAATTAAAAATATATAAATAGAATTACAATGCTTTATCTGACGTGTAAAAGTTAGATCCACTTTTTTGGGGTTCTCTAACTGACTGTCAGTTCTGATGGTCAGGCAGCTCTGTCAGTTTGTCAGTTTTCTTCTCCGTTTGTTTTCCTTTTTTTAACTGGTCATCGGGTATACCTTTTTTGCTCCGTCAGTGATGTTCTCAAAATTGTATCGTCAGTAATGCTTGTTGCTGGTAAAATCTATACTTAGCATTTTCTTGTGATATTTTGTTATGTCGGGTATGCTTGTTGTCCGTCGGTTATGGTTGTTGTCTGTCGATTATGCTTGTACCAATGACCTTTATCATGTTTTTCCTTTTAAGTATACAAATGGCAAAACTTAATGTCATCAAAAGGTATCTCATAAACCTCATCACTGATTCCTGGTCATACAGGGATACATCCTTAGAGAATCATAAACAATATCAAAGAGAAGAACATAACTCTCAAATTTGGTTCTTGTCGACACAAGAACTATTGGTTCTCAACTAACCAATATCACATAAAGTACTATCACATGATCACATAGGACTCGTTGCGACAACTGAGGTTGGGTAAAAAGATAGGGACCCAAAATCAATATCAATATAAACATGCACTGAAGCACATAAAACATCACAGAACTGAAACCCCCAAAACCTCTAGTTTTACCTCCTGATAACCAACTAATCCCAACAAACAACTGACACAGAAGTATCACAAACAAGAAAGAAACACACAATATTTTCAATCAGTCACTCAGAAGACACATCATTGCATAATGAGTACAATTACATAAAGACAATAAATTCCAGTGATAAACTCATTTATAGTAACACTATGCAAATTAGCTTATCCAATATAATTACTAACATCAATATAATTCAATCTTCTATTGAGAATACAAACAAAGCCTTTATAGATTAATTTATAATATTCACATCATATAAATTAGTCTATCTAATAATTACTAAAATTCAACTATAATTAAAAATAAACGTTGATTGGAATCAACCACATAACAATCAAAGCTTTCAAAATAAGTGTCCAAATATAGATCACTATGAGTAGCCCAGGTTTCATAAACAAGCAAGTTAAAAGAAAAACTCCATTTCCTAAAATTAATCATTTCAGTTATATCATGATTCCCTAAATCAAACGAGTTAAAAAGAATCCCAATGTCCTAACCCACATTATCCTCTAGCTCCGACGACATTAAATCAATTAAATTCCATTAATTCAACTATTCGCCCAACATTAATTTTAATAATAATGTTATATTTACTAATCATTAATCTTAATTAATAATTACTCTTAACTAAGAAAATAACAATAACAATAACAATTATTAAATAATATTAAAACAAAATAAAAATTATATATATATATATGTATATATATATATATATATGTGTGTGTATATATATATGTATATATATATAGTTGTATATATGTATATATACATA
>MU223161.1:1009888-1055517 GCA_018584345.1 Thuja plicata
TATATATATAACTCAACAATATTATCCTTTTAATAATAAATTGATTTTAAGCATATTTTAAAATCAATTTCTTTTCTATTAAATAGGGTTGTATATTATTTTTATTTGCAAATGAAATTCCAGCAAGCATCCTTTTTTTTTAAATTTATTTTTTAAGAATAAAAATATTGAGAATAATTCTTTCTTTTCAAGAATAATTTGATTTAGAGCATGCTTTCTAACATTAGGGATGTTTTCTCTCAATCAAGCTTGACACTGAAGTAAACATGGATTTCTTTCTTTAGCATGCAATTTGATAAAAACAAGAAAGCCTTCTAATTTAATAATAATTTATTTTCAAAAAGAGTATTCTCATAAGCATGCAAATTAACATCCTATTATGTTTTTCCATGCAGATCTGGGACCCAAATTTGGGCAAGAACCGGGTAAGGTTAAATTTCCATTTTCAAGATAGGAATTTTAGAGATCTTTGGCCTTTAACCAAATTTGACAACAGTCATAATTTCTCAATCCAAGAAGCTATTTTTATACAATCCAAATCCCTAAGGGCAATTTTGAAGATAAATTCATTCCAATTGAAAACCCTTAATACCCATTTACACCTAAAGCAATAAATTGAAACCCTTATGCCCACAAGTACATATCTGACATGCAAACTTGAGTATAAATACAAAATTGATCCAAGAACACATTTTTTTTCCAATTTTAAACAATAATTCACACAATGATCAATCAAGGAAGATTCACAAATAGGATCCTACCTTTTCAGATGCATAGAAGATGGGGATTTGAAAGCTAGGATTGAAAATAACAAGATCCTACCTTTGTAACTGATGAGAGGAACAAACCAACAAATCCAAGCAAGAAGAATCCACAAATGCTCCAAAAATGAACTCAATCTTTCCAAAATCCTCCATCACCTGATTTTCCTTTCTCCCCTCATTGAGCCACCTCCGAAATGACTTTCAATCCAAGGATATATAAAACCAAGAAATTAGGTTTTCAAAAAGTGAAATTCCTAAAGGGAAAATAAATTATCTAATTAATAATTAGAAGAAATTATTTATTTTCAATTTTCACTTAAGCATGCATAACTCAACTTTATAATATCAGAGCAAAGTGTTAAATTGAAAATGCATGTGAGATAATTTCAATTAAATAAATCAATTAACCATGCAACTTAAAGCAATATTCAATAAATCAATTTTGTACAACTAATTACAATAAATTGAATTTAATATTCATTAAATCTCAATTATTTAAATCAAGACTTAATAATTAAATCAATTAATTAAATATAGGCATTTAATCAATGTTTAATTATTAAATAGCCATATATTTCATATATTAATGTTTTAACCTTATTATAGGAGCAATAATTAACATTAATATTTACCATAAATAGTCATTAAATAAATCAAGCCAAAAGCATCATCAAATCATCTGAAAACCATCTAAACAGATAAACCACTGAAACAGACAAATAACTAAAACAAAAACCCAACACACACAAACAGGCTCACAAACCCACGTCACTTGACAGATTCAAACACTGGGTAGTCAATCAGATTCTTGTCTATTTCTAGGATAAAATAAGGGTTTAGGGTATGCATTTGGACCTGAATATTATCTCTCCTATCTTAACATTGAGATATTGCAATAGGGCACGCTCACTCCTACCTATCCAGGGAAGATATAGCCTGGTACTTGCAAACCTATCATCACAAAGATGAACAATATATACATGCAATATAGAAAGCAATGGTTGAGACTAGTTTATCGTGTGGATCTCACTGAAGCAAGTAGCTATGACTCTATCTCATACCATACAAAACACAACAAGCAGTAATGAAAAACATCAAAATGATCCATGTGCATATAGGTATAGGGTTAGTGTTGTCAGAAAACCTTAATCAAAATAATTTTGTAACATAAACATAACCAACATGAAATAATCACTAATCATATGCAAAATAGATGATATAATACAACTAACAATGGATCATTGGCATAATGAAAAGTAACGCATGAATATCCTTAAAATCACCTAAAATCACTAACTCATACATACTAAAGCCTAAAAGAGATCAGAAACTAACACAGAAAGGCAGAATAAGGGGTAGGTATTACATTCTTGATTTTAACTTTGGAGGTCATTATTTGCAGAGGTATTTTGGCAACTTTAGAGATTATTTTAAACTTTTAAGCATGGATATGACTGAGAACTTCAATAATTTTCTGGCAAACTACAAAACTAGAAAAAAAACCAACAGTGTCTCTGTTTGAGGATGCTTAAATGCAACTTTAATGGAAGAACCACATATCTTCAGTTGTAGACCATGCAAAAGATGCTTACTAAACTATTGCATAAAGGAAACACACCTATATACACATAATACAAAACTTTACTATGCATGGAACTTTAACTTTCAATTGAAAAAAGGATTCAATAATTGCCCATGCATTGGCAACTCAAATTCTTGTTCATCCATGATCTTTAAAATGTAGGAATCTTTACCAAAGTTCTGAAAAACATTAAAGGGACCAAGCCATAAAGATTCAAAATTATTATGCTTCCCTTTATCCTCTTCTCTCACATTCCATTCAAGTACTAGATCACCAGGTATAAATTTTCTTCTACCTACTCTCTAATAAAAAAGATACTTCATTTTGTGTTGTAATTTTATATTCTCTTTCTGACCTTCTCTTCTGATTTCATCAAGCTCTACTAATTGCATTATCCTATCCTACATTGGGTCAGACATTTATATCTCTTCTTCTTGAATAAACTTTTATACTAGTAACAAATTATTCATAGGCATTCTAGACTGTAATCCATATACAAGTTCAAAAGGTAACTTACCTGTTGCTTTCTTGACTATTATCCTATCAGCCCATAAGGCTAGTTTTAACTTTGTGTACCAAGCTCTTTCCAAGGTCTTCTTGAAAATCTTCAAAATGATTTTATTTCTAGATTCTATCTAGCCATTTGTGTGAGGATTATATGGGGATGAGTAAGAAATTATGA
Source organism: Thuja plicata (assembly GCA_018584345.1). Lineage (NCBI taxonomy): Eukaryota > Viridiplantae > Streptophyta > Pinopsida > Cupressales > Cupressaceae > Thuja > Thuja plicata. Next base: position 1,012,917 of record MU223161.1, read on the forward strand.
TCCCATATTCATGGAAGAAATCCTTGATTTCATCTGATCTAAAAAAAGACCATTATCCATTACAAGATTGGCAGGGACACGAAATTCGATTAACATGTTTTCTAGTAAAACATTAGTGACCACTTTTCTAGTTTCTTTCTTAGTAGGAATTAATCCAATCCACTTTGTAAAATAATCAGTGGCAACAAGTATCCAACTGTGTCCTCCACTAGATTTCTCTGAAAACTCTCTAATAAAATTTATACCCCACATTGCAAAAGGTGCTTCAGTACTCACAGGGTTCAACAACAGGGCACCTAAGAACTTTAAATTATTTGAGAACCTCTGGAAAGGTTCACATTTTCTAACAAATGCATGAGTATGATTAAATATACTAGGCCAATAATATCCAGTCCTTAAAATCTTATGGGCAGTAGTCTTAGCAGAAAAATTCCCTCCACATACTCCAGCATGCATTTCAAGTAATACATTCTCAGCTTGGCTCCTATCTAAACATAGTAATAGTACACCATTCCTATCTTTCCAATACAAATCTCGTTGAACTAGGGTGTACTTCTAATCTTGTAATATGAGATTTCTCTTTTGATTGTCTGACATGACTTCAGGACACTTGGCATTCTTAAGATAATACATGATGTCAACATAGAAGGGAAGTCTTTCAATACTTGTTATTGTTGAATCTTGTATCACTATATTATTCACTTGTACCAAGTCTAGGTTTTATTTTGTCATACATTTTTCTGGACCATGTCCTCTAACAAATTTAGTAATATGGATTTCTAAGTTAAATTCTTGAATTTTATTAATCCATTTACATCTCTTACCAGTTACTTCTGATTGGTTAAGGATATCCTTTACTATTGAATGACGTACATATGAAAGAACTATTGGAAAGTTGACTCCCAGGGAGTATATGGATTATTTTTTGTTATCATTATGGAAACAAAGTCATATGAAATTTTGACAGTAAACTATGAAGTAAAAATTGACTAAGTGTAGAATACAGAATAGAACAGTAACTTGTAGTCGATCAGAGCATTAGCGCACATGTGTACGATCACATGAGGGTATGCGCATTTAGACTTAAGATCTATGTTATGTTATTATGCTTACCCTATACAAATATGGTATGGAATGGGAGTATAGACAAGTTACAAAAAGAACAAGTACACCAGCAGTCCAGAATACAGAGTATGAAGCCGACTTCATTATTTTGATTAGCGTGTAATATTTTGTTATGTAAAGGCTAAGCGCCTCTTGTAATAAGTTTGTAATCATGTATTAAACATTGTTTTAAACATGCTTAATCCATTTTGTTTGGAAGTGTTGTGAATGTTGTTTTTGGGCTGACTAAGGTCTTGTTTCTAGTTGTGTCTATTTAGGCATACACATATATATAAATGCAATGTAAAGATATATTTGAAGTGTCGAAGAAATATTCAGAGAAGATATATAGAAGAGAAGTATGAAGATATTAGTATGAGATAGATCCCTTAAAGAAGATAAGATCATAAGCACATAACTAGAACTTATCAGACATCTGTGTCACAAACAATAGTTCACTCTTGGATATAGTGCATATCTATTCTAAGGACGTTGTAGCCTTCTTTCTCATTAAGCAGTGAGCTCTTGGATAGTGAATCCTCACCCCTAACAGGGTTGTTTTTAAAAGACTCCTAATAGGGTCAGGCCTTTAACCAGGTCATTGTACTTGCATTGTAAAGACTACTCTTAACAGGGAAAAGGAATTTTAACAGGTTCATTATACTAGTGCAATATTTGTGGGTACTAATTCCCACCAGGGTTTTCCTCTAATCAAGGTTTCCCCGTAGTCATATTATGTGTTATGTGATCTTGTGTTAAGCTTCAAGTGATATATAATTGTTTTATGTTTAAATTTGTTGAAATGGAATAAATATCTAAACACTGATTCACCCCCCCCCCCTCCCCCCCTCTCAGTGTTTCNAATATCTAAACACTGATTCCCCCCCCCCCCCTCCCCCCCTCTCAGTGTTTCCAACAATTGGTATCAGAGCTCTGGTCCTTTGAAAGAACAATTTAACCACTTAAGGTGATCATGGATTCAACATAAGTCAAACATCTAAAAATGAATCTTGAAGTAGCTCTTGAAGATCTAGACAGATCTGGGAAAGAAAATGATGAACTTAAGCTAAAATTTGATGGCTCACAAATGCTTATCAATAAACTAAGAAAATATCTGAAAGATTTCTCTACGAATGACTTGGGGAAAATGGTCAAGAAAATAAATGAAGAAAACTTATCTTTAAAGGATAAGATAGAAGAAATGAATGATCAATTAACTGATAGCCTAATAGCTATTGAAGAGAAGAACAAAGAAAATAAACAGTTAGATGAAGAACTCATTCAAGCCAATATGAAAATCTTAGAATTGGAAAACATCAAGAATAAGATTGAATCTGAATTATCAGGAGAAAAAGACAAGATTGACAAACTACACACAAGTTCTAATCTAATTTAATCATAGCTTTATGCACAAAAACTAAAAGGTGATACCACTAGTATGGGATACATTCTAGCTCAAATTGAGATCAACTCATTACAAGAAAGAAAGAAAGCTCAAACAAAATCTTCAGAAGAAAAGGAAACTGAGAATCATGAAGAGACCAAAGTAGAACTACCAAAAGATAAGCACAAGGTAGTCAACTATACTTTCTATGCTTGTAACAAGCATGGACACTTGGCAAGAGATTGTAAGAATGTAAGACCCTTCAGTGGTTACTGTTACTCCTACAATAAGTTTGGTCATAGGGCTATTAATTACAGAACAAATCAAAGAAATTAGCCACAACTAAACCAAAGGAATCAAACTTAATTCAATTAGAGAAATCAACCTCAAAGAAACTTGTAGAACATTACATGTTAGATATGTAATTACAATGGACACATAGACAAGCAATGCAACATGATGAATAACAACATCAGACCTCCTATCATTTGTCACTCGTGTGGAAAGGTTGGACACATCTCAAGGTCTTGCAGATGAAGAATAAAAGGATAAGAGAATCCTAAGAAGTCTTTGTTTGGAGAATCAGGAGAATTTAAGTTTATGGAAGCTAAAGCCAACTCAGATAAAATATGGGTCAAAGTAAAGAAGGATAATGAAGAGAACACACCTTATACTTTTAGATAGTTGACCCTCATGGTCTTAGGGGGAGCTATTCTAGCTCTGAACCCTTGTGTGGTTGGTATACTCACCTTTGAGTAAGCACCTATGGATTCATTCATGTGATCACAAATTAAGGTTGTATGCATTCACACATTGCCTTTACTTTGTTCAGAACAAAGTTTGAAATTCTCTCTGTAAACTACTTTATGACAATGAGCATTAAATGTAATTAATATTTATATAAATTGGAAAAATATCTTAAAATCCTCACTTTACATTTGAGATTGAAGCATTCAGAAATCAGATAAGCATCGAGCATCAAAGAACTATATCTTAAAGGATTAATTGGTTTGTGAACGGATTAACAATTGGAATAGAACCCTAGCAGTCGTGTCATTTTAGAAAAGTCATGAAACCCTACTTAACCAAGCTACAAATAAATATGGCAACCCCTATTATATTCAACATTGCTGAAAGGAAGAGATTTGTCTTTAAAAAGAATCCATTCAAGTCAATACTAAATGATGTCGAAGGAGCATTCTCTAGGACTCCGCTTGGAGTCGTACATGTAAAAGACATCTGTGCATATGTTTATTGCAAGAAGGAAACAGTTGGAGACAACAACATTGCATCTCTCATGGGTTCTATGATGAAACCAAACTATACATTCAAGGATGAATACACGCATCTCACTGATAACCCTATCTTTGAGTATTCCAATGCACATGAATTCTATGAGCTAGAATGGGTGAAGAGATTACTGAGCAGGATACACGATGATCTATACTGGATAGGTGAGGTTCCTTTCCACATCACTACAGATCTAATTCATGAGATGACTAGACTTCGTAAAACTGGACCAACACTTCCTACTGGTAAGGATGTTAAGAAGCAGTTTGAAAAAGTTTGCTTATCTAGAAGTGATAGGTGCGGCATGACTATTGATCCCATTAAGGAGAAAGACATCAAACTACTCACTATGATACTTGGATACATGTTTCAGCAAGCAAGCAGATTGACTAGCGTGTCCACAACAATAGTTCTAGCAGAAATAAGGATAGTGAGAGATAACACTCAGTACAATCTCTGTGAATTATTTCACATAGTTGATAGAGAATATCAAAGCCATTAAGCATGACAAGAGCAAGATATTCAGGTTTGGCTCTTTAATCATCTATTTGTACTTCCACATTGTTAGTAAAGTTGCAAATCTTTACCTAGATAGGAGCAAGCCCACTATGTCTTAGATATCACTAAAAGCTACATCAGAGAGTAGTGAAAAGGATTCTATGGACATGGATATCAAAACTTTCAGGATCAAGATGCAGAAGAGGTTCAGGATACCTGAGAAAATAGTTGAGAATTACAAAGACACCATATGCTTCATGGTGGAGACTGACTATACTTGCATGGAGGTAGTTGATCCTAGCACAAAATGGATTCACCCTCTCGGTTATGAAGTTGAAGAACATGTTCTAGAAGGTTATGCACAAGTCCTCCTATCTATGCCCAAAGATCCAAATGAACCTAGATGGGGTACTTACACCAAAAAGACAAATCTATTATGCCCTACATCCCCATCCCTACATTTTTGCATGCAAAATGTTGGGTCCCCCCCTTTTTTTCTTCTTTTATTTATTTTTTCTTGCGGCTTTGCCATGTCTGTTTTCCCTTTTTGTTTCCTTTCTATGGGGTTTTCTTCCCCATTGTGGTGTTCTATTTTGTTTAGTTTTTTCCTTTGGGACTCCGGTCCTTGAGGTCATTCTTCGTTGGGAACCAGACTCCAGACTTCGGGATTCTTCGCCACGATGTTCAAAAGGATATCATCACAGAGAATCCTCGCGCTCGGGGTCTGGGGGTTTGCTTGTCCAGAGATTGCCGGAAGGAGGTGGATTAACCTTTTTACCATAGGTATAAATAGAGCCTATCTGTCACTTTCACATTTACCATGATTAAAACTTTTTGAGCACTTAGAGCAATTTCAAAGCGATTAACAGAGTAATTTACAGAGAGTTAGTAATAATCAACGCTTAAGACTTCCAATCATCTTCAGGCGATTGCGAGTGCTTCGTGGTGGTGATTGTGACCATTTGACAACTATAAATATTGTAGAGCTCTCGCGGTAACTCCTTTCCTCCACCTTTCGGTATTCTTAGGTTGGTGTTTCCGTTCCCGCCTTTCTGTTTCCTTCTGGTTTGGTTGGTGTTTGTTCATCTTGCTTTTGTTTGTCATCTTCCTGTTTCGTCTATCTTCTATTTCTGGTTTTGCCGCCCGTTGGTGGGTTGGCTCTGCTAGAGGGTGTCCACCCTCTACGCAGAAGTGGTCCTATTGTAAATATGTAAATAGCTATATATATGTCTCTGCCTTGTCTAGTTTTTCGACGGACATTGTATTGCATTGTATATTTGTGAATATGTGTGTATATTTGTATATAATCTTCGTATATCCCTTTGCTTCTATGTATATCCTTCATCCCTCATTTATATCCTTCTGGGTGGCTTGACAAGGTGGTTGAGTCGCTTGTGTTGCTGGTTTTCTGCCCATGAACTTGCTTCGGGGCAGAAAACCACCTATTTGAAACTCAGCTCTCGGCCGGTTTCAAATAGGCAGTTTTCTCTCTCTTCTATAAAACCAGTCAGAACTTCATTTATGTCCCACACACACAATCAATTCTAGCCAAGTGGCCTTCACTTTTTGCGTGTTCAGACAGTTGGCTCCGCCATCATCGCCATAACTTCCATTTAATATCTACACATGTGGCACCCACGTGGGCTTGATGACTTTCCTTTTTACATGTCTTTGCCAATGATCACTTCTCCGGGCTCCGGGTCTCCTACCATCATCCATCTCGTGTCTTTACCGAGCATGATAAAATCCCCAGACCTGGATGTTTAATAAAATCTTAAGTTTGTGTGATGCGTTCGCTTTTCAGTTATCTTTGCATAAAACTAACTTTTCAGGGCAAGCACGCGTCACGGTGGTAAGATCTCTGGACCCCAGAATATTTATTTTTATGAATGTGTTCTGATGGTCGCTTTGTCTCACAGGTTCCCAGAGTTCATTTTCTAAACATGTCTGAAGTGTCTGCATCTTCGCCACCTGGGAGTCCAGAACTACCTTCCGCTGTAGAAACCAGGGTAGTAGTAAAGTCTAAAATGGAGAAGGCCCTAGAGAAGATGCCCTTGACCATGAAATTTGTGTAGGACAATTTCATCATAGGCTCAAAGATCAAGTCCAAGGTCAAGCTGATAACCGACACCAGTGTCAGAACATGGCTTGAGATGCAGGCCTTGGTGAAAATAATGCACATCCAGCGACAGGCTGGAGATCAGCTGGCAATCAACGTTGGGAACTCTAGGATCCTCAGGGCAGCTTATTTCCTGTGCAATCTCTGGAGCTATTCTTGACATTGGCCACCAACTACAATTCCTCTGTTTGGGTCGTTATGCTCATAGTCACAGAACCAACTAGATACCCCACTCCTCTGGTATCCCTCGACCTAGTCACATTCCAGGAAAGCCTGGGAATCCCACAATTTGATAAATCCTTGATGGTTACAAGGACTGACATCTTGGCTCAATTTACACATCTGGAGGATGCTGCCTGGGTATACATGAATACCCATTGGCTCAAGGCCCAAAAGAGGGACCCTAAAAGAATGAAGATAGAAATTCCCCGCTCTGAATTCAAGGAAAGCATCCAGATGGGGATGATAGCATTGGCCAGGGTCTTTGGGCAGCCCTCCACCCAAGAGTTTTCTCGATGGATGTATTACTTCCTCCTCGACATCTCCACCAAGGGAGGATACTTCAACTGGGCGACAATAATTTCCAACCATGTCGACTCCCAGTTCCAGCAGCTAAATAGGAAGAAGAAATTTTACATGTCTTCCTATGTTTTCTGGGCCCTAGCATAGCAAAGGTCCCACTCCCATGGCCTACTTACAGATGGCATGCTCAGGATTTTCCCAAGACAAAAGGCACCATGGGACCATTTCCCATAAGTTCAATGGGAGGCCAACTTCCCCAATTGTTGCCGGGTAAACGACGCGTTCATTTATTACCATCTTCTTACACCCACCTGAGATGCTGGATACCACCTGTCCTTAGAGGTGATGAATTTGGTCCATATTTATAGACATTATTATATTCAATTCCAATAGAAAACCTACATTAGGGTCACCGGCTTCTCCAGGAAACCCTACTTGTTGCCCAAACACTGTGGGGACAAGATCGTGCTTTTGGAGTATTGCAGGCAAATCATGGAAGTGCATGCCCTCTTTGCCCTCAAAAATATACCCAACATTCCATTCCTGATCACCTATGGGAACTACACATGCAGCCTGGCCACCGTAAAGGAGGTGGACAATGAATTAAAAAGTTACAACCTATAAGAATTTTATTTGGCGTGAAAAAATTTTGATCCGCACGACAGGATTGCAACGGCACTGCCCTGGGCTTTAGAGCCCCATCATATCCACATGGAGGACTTCTGGGTAGATTTTTAGGATGATGTGGAGGTGCGGAGCAGGCACTATGTCAGAATGACAGCTGGCATGATGCAAAAATTAAAGCTCCAGAGGTTCCTAGCGGACTTCTCAGATGTCGCCCCCACCATCGATCCCCAGTACAAGGCAAACCGGATCGATACAAAAGCTCTCCCACTAGTAAACTGGGACACCTAGGAAGGGCCCACAATTAAATACTTCACTAAAGAGGTGGTCAAGCAAAGCCATGAATATTTTAAGAAGGTGTGCCCCGGAAGTACCCGCCGAGCAGCCCAACCGACACCAAAATAAACTCCACAACCGGCACCAAAATTGACTCTGGGGGTTGGGACTTCTTCACAGAGAGATGATAAAGGTAAAGAAATAGATACAAACCCTCATTTGCAAGAAGTTCCCATCACAAAACAAATAAAACAATCAGTGGCAGCCTCCCAGCAGATGAGGGAGAAATTAATAACGGGATTGTCCACTCCACCGCTCATGGCCGGATCCCTTCGTTCCTCTTCCTCCCCATCACTGGCAGCCTTAATGGTGAAGGTAATGGGGGTGGATCCCATGGAAGCAATAGAAATAAAAGATGCGGGGCCACCCTTGGTAACCCAGAGAAAGAAAAGGCTCCACAAAAAGCCTAAGGTAGAGCCATGGTTGGGAACGTCCCAAGCCCAACAAGTGGAAATCCTCTCTTCCAGTTCCCCAGAGCTGGAGAAGGAAGCAGAGCCTACTAAGGCCCCATCCAATCCCCTTCTGCAAGAGGAATTTGATGATATATTTTTAGCTGACAAGTTTAGAAACTTGCAGGGGGGCAATAGACAAACAAAGATAGAAGTTCCCGAGGTAGAACAGGAAGCGACAGAGCAAGAGGCTCCTAAACAAGAATCTGCACAAGAAAAAGAAAAGCAGGTAGAAAAGGAGCCAAGGTCAGAGATTGTCTCTAGGGATCAAGTGATGCAAGGTCTGGGAGTGGACCCACAAAGGCAAGGTAAACAAGTGGCATCTGTTGGGGAAACCGGACCTTTAGGAATAACCGTAACCCCAGCTGTCATGTTCCAAGGGCCATTCCCGGGAGCAACCTTTGGGCAGGTGATTACCGCAGCCCAAACTCTAAATCTTAGCCCAACACCTCCCCTACTGCCAAGAGAGGAATAAGTCTTGGCAGAAGAAGAAGAACAGCAGGAAAAGCAACTTGAAGAAGAAATCCCCAAGGAAACCTACCAAAGTCCAGACCAAGTAATAGACACAGAGGACAGGGCTGAGGAGATGGAGATTGATAAGGAAAATGTTGCTATAGAATAAGTGGATACAAGGAGAGGGATAGATGAGGTCCACTCCACTGAGGAGCAACAATAGTAGGACACTGGGGAAGAATCAAGGGAACAAATTCTGCCAGGAAGGCCACCCCTACCACCTCAGTGGCTGATAAAGAGCAGAAAAAGAAAAGTTCAATCCGCTCCCGTGACTCTTCTCTCCCTGGCTAAAATGACGGCCCAAGTCCAGGCCCCGCCAAAGGCCAAGAAAGCCCAGACAGTTCATACTCTTCAAACTGGGCTAGGTAGAGAAACAGTTGCCGTTGTGGCAACACCTCCCCCAGGCACTGATGAAGCAACCGTGGACCCTGAAGATTATAATGTTGTAGAGGTATCGCTGGGTAAAAGGGGAAAGAAAGGCGAGGTAGATTTGCTGAAGGAGGTAGCAAGGGCAGTGGAAGCCCATTATGAAAAAGAAGCCCAGAGGCTCAAAATAGAGAAGGTAAAGAACGTAAACCTTATGGGTTTGCTCACTAAGCTGGCTCGACCCACCAATGTCATTCCTCTGGAGGCCTCCACCACTGAAGATCTGCCGCAGAGTGACATAGACTCCCTGCGAGTAATGAAGAAGAAAGCCCAGGCAGTGGACAAGTGGGTCACCCTGCAGATAGGAAACACCCGGCATTCCTGGTATCCACCCTCCTGGATTTCTATATGGCCTGACATGTTATACACCAGGCGGAGACTCTTATTGACCTATGGTAGGGTGATACCAATAATTATCAAGCATGGAAGGTGGAGCTTGAGGAACTCCTTACTCTAGGGGAGGATATGATTTCTGAATCCAAAATTCTGGGGGATGAATCATTTGATTTTGTGATAACCCAGCACTCTAGACTTGACCTCACATTGGAGGTAATCAAGCAACTAGTAGGGTCTCTACAAGATAAGGTTAACACAGTAAAATATTCTTCCAATTTGTTTAAGGCTTTTGTAATAAATACTTCTGGGGCTGAGCCCCTTGGCACAGATACATGTACCCCCAAATATTTAGTTTTGGGGATTTTTGACAAAATAATGAAGTCCCGGTATTAATCCCCGGAGGGGATAGATGGGACCCAGATGGAAAAGTTAACTCACATGATACTTAGTGGTCATGACGCGGCAAGAATGGCCGATGAGTTTAAAGAGAATGTTCCAGACCTGGGGGAACAAATTGAAGTGGCAAAGCACCAAAGGGCTAGCCTAAAAGATATTGATGAAGATGGAATTTCTCGTCTCCTCCAGGCTTTCAATGACAATAAGCAGCCTTGAGCCTTTTTTGGAGGCCGGGAAAAATTCAAGCGTCGGGTATTCTTTATTCTTTTGGGGACGTAAGTTCCCGGATCCCGGAGTCCCGAATCCAAAATTTTCTATTCTTTCAAGTGATCTGTGTCCTGGTCCCCGAGGCTGACAGGTCACTTTCAGAAGCGGTTAATAAAAGCTATCAGAGGGTGGTTGGCTACTTCAAGGAGGTGTCTACTTAACAATTAGTTTTCTGACAAAATGGTCTTCTCGAGGCACCGGTCAGCAGTACACCTGGCAGATTGGAGACAGCGTGCCGCATTTCCCATTTATGAGGCATGTAGCCTCAATCCCTAGGGACCTACTTTATTCTTTCTCCTTCCTGGCTCTCTTCTCAAGGCTGATTCTTTCACTGTATATTCTTGTCTTATTCTTCTAATATGACAGACCTATTCCATCTCAAGGTCTTTTGTAGGGTGGCGCAGGTAGTACCAGCCCCCAGATATTGTATTTCATTGAAACATATATAAAATAGGGTTAGGGTTAGAAGAGGATTGTATAAATAGCCAGACCAGCCCATTTCCAAGGGTCAATGAAATTGATGATTTTGTTGTCCATAGCAATAGAAAGGCGATTTCTCATCTTAAGTTGTAGAGCTCAATGCTCCATTGTTCTGGTTTTCAATAGTTAGATTCTCCCCTGGAGCCACCATTGTATCACGCACCAGTGCTTGCTAGAAGAGATGTTAATGAAGAAGGAATAATTCTTTTCAATGATGTTGTTGGCATTCCTACTTCTGATTTAATGGTATTTCATGCTTTATGTTCTTTATGTCTTTTACTCTGATATGTTAAAGTAGATTAACGACCTCTTCTCCCTCGCTACTGATGAAATTCTAACTGATGGTTGTGTATTTCTTCGGTATTTAGTGTATTATATTAGAGTATTATTAATGTTTTGGATGTTTAAGCATGACTATAGTTAGATGAGGTATTTCTAACCTTGCAGGATCTTTTCCCATTTTATTCGCTAAGTGTAGAATGCTGAGGGGAAACCTTACCTTACTGAATCTCTGGAGAGAGTGAGTTGAAGAAACCAGCTATCCCCCTCGGAAATAGTCACTTCTCCCAACTAAGCCCCGCATCGTTGTGACCCAACACCCAGGTGCTTGAAGGCCCAGGGAATTTAGTTTCCCCGGACATCCTTTGCAGGCGAAGTTGGCCGGTATCCCCAGAACCCGGTGACAACTTATGACTGTTGGCGGACCCGGTTAGAAAAACCCCATCAACAAAATCAAGTTGATTGTATTTTATATAGTGCTGAAAAAAAAAGTAAGGCATCAAGGATTACCTCAAATATCCTAAAAGTTCATGGTGTTACACAAGAAGATCTTGACAAAGGCAAAAAAGCTAAGATAGCCAAAGAACTTGAGAAAAATCCTACAGAAGTGAAAATGGAAAAGACAGATGATATGCCTAAGAAGAAGAAGGAGAAATCAAATGAAGATACATTTGCACCATCAACCACATTGATCTAGAAGCATCTCCACCATCAGTACCTAGTAAGAATTCTAGAGGAAGGAAGCAAGCACCCACTAGTCATCCATCCTCAAGAACTACAAGGAACAAGGTAAAGAACACACAAGCTCCTCCTGAGGTAGGTTTCAGACCTAGTCTTAATTTCTTAAGGAACACGATTGTCAATGAAGGGAGAATAGATACAATTACAAAGTTTTATGACAAGTATCAGGAGATAGATAAATCTGAGATTCATTCTATGATCATCTCTCACATGATTAAGTTCAAGAGGACAGTATTGGAACTCAAAAATGTCATACCAGACAAGGTATGGAACATACTTGACATATTAAAAAGGAAAAAAATTCAAGAGGATATGAGGATAAGAAAAGAAACACTGGATATTCTTCTCCTAGTATGCTCCCATGATGAGAAAGTCATTCTGTTGAATTTAGTAAAGCCACACCTAAGAACCAAAACAAGAATTCTCCATATCATGAATAAGGAGTATGATCTGGTTAGTGAAGAGACTTGGAAAGCTTTTGAGTAGGTATTTTTGGATAGACATATGTATCCATCAATGGCGCCTACAGCTAAGGCAACTCCAGTTCCTCCAAAATAGGTTACAAAACCAGCGATTCAGAATACACCTAAGATAGGTCCACAAGTGTCAGTGCCCTAAGTTTCAATAACTTCTGATACATCAAAAGATTTAGAGGATACTATAGTATTGATAATATCAAGATATCCATAAGAGATTCTGATAATGATATGGACAAAGTTGATAAAAAATTTGTAATCACTGAAGAAGCAAAGCAAGTATGCACTGATGACACATCTTTACAGCAAGATGAAGTCCCTATTAATGATTCAACAAATTTGAATAAAGAACAAGACAATCAAACTAATGAGATACCAGCTATGGAAATCCCAGTAAAAAGTGAATGCATGGATACTAGTCAGAATACTATATTCACACCACCCATTCAACCATCAAACTCATTGTTGTCAAGTTTAACTCCTGACTCGGCAAATCTTGATGCATGAGGAGAAGAAGACCTGATCAAGATCAGTGTCCTAGCACTTGGAAAAATCAAAAGGGAAATAGGTTATGAGAAACCATCTATTCTTGGAATCAGTAAACATTCTGATTGACCTAGTGCCTATGGACAAGAAAGTAGCAAAAATTCAATCAGTTGATGATGTAGACAGCATCCTAACAAGCTTCAAAACACATTTTACAAGTTTAGTATACTCAGCTACTAGAATTGAAGAAGATGAGTACAAAAAGGAAAGATTGAATGAACTGGTAAAGAATTTTTCCTTAGATTTAAAGTCATTGAAGATTGGTCAGACAATGTTGAAAGAGTTGGCATCAAAAGGAAGAAAGGTTATAGAAAATTGCATGGACAGAGGCAAACTCACCTCTGAACATACCAAAAAGATAGAAGAGGTGGATATCTTGGTTGAAAACATAAGACAATCAGTTGAAACATCATCCAGAGATATAAACATCTACAATAATATCTATCAATGTCAGATAGAAAAGATAGAAAAAGGTAAAATGGAGATCAATAAGATAAGGATTAGGTAGACTCAGTTGAGAAATGCACTTGTGCCCTCCTTAGCAATTCTGGATGAGAACATCAAATAGATTGATGCCACTATTGTCACATATGATCAAGATCCCTACATGGATCTGATAAAAATGGAGAAGCTCACATATGCTCTATGCATCCATCTCCAGATAGTTGATACAATGAAGGCATTTTGATAGAAAGAGATCAAGTCTCTTAAGATTGGATATCCAGATGTATACATGGAGTAAGTATTTAAAGACTTCCAATTTTGACACCTTTGTCATTAATGTCAAAGGGGGAGTAATGTATGAGGAGAAGTGTATACATATGAAAATAAATATATAGTATATGTTAAGAGAAGAAAATATACTTTTTTTTTATGTTAGTCAATTTTGAGTAACTTAGCCACATTCCTTTGTTGCCATTAATGACAAAGGGGGATATTGTTGGCAAGTTGACTCCCAAGGAGTATATGGCTTATGTTTTATTGTCATTATAGAAACAAAGTCATATGAAGTTTTGACAGTAAACTATGAAGTGAAAATTGACTAAGTGTAGAAGATAGAACAAAACAATGACTTGCAATCGTTCAAAGCATCAGCGTACATGCGTACGATCACATCAGGATATGCACATTCAGACTTAAGCTCTATGGTATGTTATTATTCTTACCCTATACATGCATGGTACGAAATGGGAGTATAGACAAGTTATAGAAAGAACAAGTACACCAGCAGTCCAAAATACAGAGTATGAAGCCGACTTCATTATTTTGATTAGTGTGTAATATTTTGTTATGTAAAGGCTAAGCACCTATTGTAATAAGTTTGTAATCATTTATTAAACATTTTTGTAAATACACTTAAGCCATTTTTTTTGGAAGCATTGTGAATGTTGTTTTTGGGCTGACTAAGGTCTTGTTTCTAGTTGCATCTATTCAGGCATAAACATATATATATGCAATGTAAAGATATATTTGAAGTGTTGAAGAAATATTCAGAGAATATATATAGAAGATTAGTATGAAGATATCAGTATGAGATAGAGCCCTTAAACAAGATAAGAGCATAAGTGCAAAACTGGAACTAATCAAGCATCTGTGTCATAAAAAATAGTTCACTCTTGGATATAGTGCATATCTATTCTAAGGAGGTTGTATCCTTCTTTCTCATTGAGCAGTGAGCTCTTGGATAGTGAGTCCTCACCCCTAATAGGGTTGTTTGTAAAAAACTCCTAACAGGGTCAGGCCTTTAACCAGGTCATTGTACTTGCATTGTAAAGATTGCTCTTAACAGGGCAAAGGAACTTTAACAGGTTCATTATACTAGTGCAATTTTTGTGGGTACTAATTCCCACCAGGGTTTTCCTCTAATCAAAGTTTCCCCATAATCATATTATGTGTTATGTGATCTTGTGTTAAGCTTCAAGTGATATATAATTGTTTTATTTTTATAGTTGCTGAAATTGAATAAATATCTAAACATTGATTCACCCACCCCCCCTCTTAGTGTTTCCTACAAGAACTTTGGTAGATACCAAGTAGGGTCTGAATGATTTAACAAATTTTACCAGAGCATATGCTTTCTTCTCCATCATTTCATAATATAGTTCTATATCTTGGAGAGATTTACTAAAGAATGCAATAGGATGTTCAAATCCCTCCTCATCTTTCTAAAGTAGAAAAACAACAATAGTATGAAAGGATGCAAATGAGAACAATGAAAAGGGCTTACTATAATTAGGATATTTTAAAATAGGGGCCTCTTGAACTGCTTTCTTAATATTTTCAAAAGCTAATTGAGCTTCTTCAATCCACTGGAATTTTGCATCTTTCTTTAATAACTTAATGATTGGCTTGACAATTTCAGAAAAAATTGCAATGAATCGTCTGACAAAGTTGATCTTTCCTAGGAAAGATTGCACACATTTGATATTCCTTGGAGAAGTGACCTTTTGAATAGCTTCTATTCTCTTAGGATCAATCCTTAGTCCATATTTGGACACTATATGTCCCAATAACATCTCTTTTGTGACTGCAAATTGACACTTTCTAGGATTTAGTGAAACACCATATTCTAAAGCTTTATTGAATTTTTTTCTAGATGTTCACAATGATCCCCTTCTTTCTTAGAAAATGTAGTAAAATCAACTTGGTAGATAACCATGAATAAATCAATAAACTCTTTGAATGCTACATCCATGGAACTCTAAAAATATGCTCATGCATTTATTATTCCAAATGTCATTCTAACATATACATAAGTTCCCCATAGAGTAGTAAATGCAGTCTTAAATTGTTCTAAGTCTTTTACAAGTACCTAGTTGTAGCTTGAAAAGCCATCCATCATTGATAATAGCTCACAACCAGTAACCTTATGCAACATTGTTTCCATGTTTGGTAGAGAATAATTGTCTTTCAAGGATGCAATGTTCAGATTCCTGAAATCAACACATAATCTTATGTCACCATTCTTTTTTCTTACTAGTACTAGGTTAGAAACACAAGTTGAATGTATGATATGATGGATAATTCCTGCATCCATTAATTTCATCAAATCCTATTGTATTTTAGGAGCCAACAACGGATTAATGGGTCTTTATGTTAGAATAGTCCCAAAGGATAACTGAGAGGGGGGGGTGAATCAGTTATCAGTAACTTTAATTATTTTCTCTTATTAACTTCAAAATATAATAAAGTAAATGCTTATTTAGATAACATAGTACACAACATGCAATTTGATTACGGGGAAACCAAATGGTAAAAACCCTGGTGGGAATTATCACCCACAATGAACTATACTTGTTTATACTAATCCTTGTTAGAAGATCTTGAAACCCTGTTAGGAGTTGTTCTTTACAAAGAAATAAGTGTAGTGACCTGGTTAAGGGTCTAACCCTGTTAGGAGTCTTTTACAAATAACCCTGTTAGGGGTGAGGACTCACTGTCCAAAAGCTCACTACTTCAATGGTGAAGGCTACAACCTTCTATAGAATAGATATACACTATATCTGATGATGAACTGTAGAGTAAACCTACTATCTTGATTAATTCCAATGAATAGTAATCTTCAACTATTTATTCACATAGATCCTTGATGAATGAAACAACTTTGATATTCTTCTCTGTACTTTTTCTGTCTCTGTTCTTATCATTCACACTTTTTGCTTACAAACGAACTACTATAAGTATCTTCTTTAAAGTAGAAGGTCATGAAGGCTCTTGGAGACACTTCAAAAACATCTTTGTTGGCTTAAATAAGCACATAAACAATATTTACAACCACGCAAATATAAACTGAATTGACGTGACGCTTCACTAAGTTGACTTCACCAAATCATCTCAAACAACACGATCATGATGTTACATGATAGGCACATTTAACCAAACATAGTTAACTCATAACTAATCATGAATATATACACACATATCCTGAAGATAGTGCAACTCAAGAAACACATTAAATATGTCAGCTCTAAATAGATACTCTTCCAAAACTGTAACTGCTAATAATAGAATTACACAACTTGACTGAAACATCATATCTGGACCTATGTGTATGAATATAGTAACCAAGGCATGTCTACAACATGTATCTAACCACGCAAGGCTTGATACCATCATTCTGATAAGTACATATAGAACACTGCTATATATTATATGTTGTCATCAATGACAAACATATAATCAATCAACTGCACAGAAATAAATCTTCAACAATCTCCCCCTTTGACATTGAGGGCAACATATGATTTTAAAAAAATCCTATGTTCATGGTGTCCTCTTTCTTTTACAAGCTTCTCAATATCCTCATCAAATATTTCTCTACACTACTGTAGTTCCTTTGACTGTACTTTTGTTCCATATATATACTCCCCTAGAGTATATGCTCCCCCTTAGTGCATACTCCCCCTTTGACATCAATGACAAAGGGTGCCATAAACCATTAGGCATAGGTACTACTCCAGAAGTAGAGTAGTCAACCATTTATCAGTCATAAAGGAACGATGTTCTTCCTATATTCTCTAATCAGAATTAGGAGAGAGAATTACTCCCAACTTCTCTCTAAGATACTCAAAAGTATCTTTTGATAAAGGTTTTGTGAAAATGTCTGCCAATTGTTCTTTGGTGCTCACATAGTCCAATTTCACTTCTTTGTCTACAACCTTTTCTCTTAGAAAATGCTACTTGATCTCTATGTGTTTTTCCTTTGCATGCATCATAGGGTTCTTATACATGTTAATAGTGCTAGTGTTATCATAGTGAATAAAAATAGCATAATCAACCTGAATACCAAATTCTTTAACCATCTTCTTGATCCAAACCATGGTTGAACAATTGAGTGCTGCTAAAACATATTCAGCTTCTTCTGTTGACAGAGAAATATAGTTCTTCTTCTTGCTTATCCAAGAAACCAGCTTATCTCCAAGAAATACTGCTCCTCCTGAAGTACTCTTCCTATCATCAATACAACCTACCCAATCTACATCTATATATACATGAATTTGTACATTCTTTGATTTAGGATACCATAAACCATAGTCTATAGTTCCCTTTAGATATCTAAATATCCTCTTGATTGCCATTAGGTGATTCTACTTGGGTTCAGCTATAAATCTTCCAACAATGCCAACTATATTAGATATGTCAGGTGTAGATTGAGTTAGATAAATGAGTTTTCTAATCATATATTTGTACAATATCTTTTCAACTACTATGGAATCATCATCTTTTGAAATCTCGCGTCCTGTTATCATAGGAGTGCATACTGGCTTATAGTCTTCCATCTTGAAGGTCTTCAATATTTCTTTCACATATTTTGATTGATTAATGAATATACCTTTATTTTTCTGCTTTACATTTAGTCCCAAAAAGTATTTTATAGGACCAATCATGCTCATTTCAAATTCATTCTACATTTCCTTTGCAAATGTTGCACTAAGCTTGTCATTACCTCCAAAGATAATGTCACCAACAAATATGGCAACTAGTAGTAATCCATCAGGTGTCTCTCTTGTGAATAGGTTACAATCTGCTGCACCTTTTTTGAATCCAATCTTGGTAAGATAACCATCAAGTCTCTCATACCAAGCTCTTGGGGCCTGTTTAAGACCATAGAGTGCTTTCTTCAATTTGTATACCATGTCTAGTTTATCTGAAAGATTAAATCCTTTAGTCTATTCTATGTAGACTTCTTCCTTCAAGTCACCATTCAAAAAAGCTGACTTTACATCCATTTGATAAACTTTAAAGTATTTGAATGTTGCATAGGCCAAGAATAATTTAATGGCTTCCAGTCTGCTCATACGGGAAAATGTATCAGTGTAGTCTATTCCTTCTCTCTACCCATATCCTTTACATACCAATCTTGCTTTTTTTCTTACTATTGTACCTTATTCATTCATCTTTTTCTGAAGATCCACTTTGTTCCAATCACATTTTTGTCACTGGGTCTAGGAACCAATTCCCATGTCTCATTCTTAATTATCTGATCTAATTATTCTTTCATTGCATTCTTCCAATCAGAGTCATTACAAGCATCTTCAACACTTAAAGGTTCAATCTATGAAAGTAAACATACCTCATCATCCATTGATAGACTTTTTTCTTTTGATCTGGTCAAAACAGTGCTGCTCTGATCTCCAATGATATCATCTTTAGAGTGGTATCTAGATGTGAATTTAGGAACCTTAGGTATTACTTCTTCTTCTGTAATCTGTGATTCTTCTCTGCTTGATTCAGGGTCATTGCATGAGACATCAATGTAATCAAACATTTCTTCAATAACAGTATCTTTGTTGTTAGGCCTGGGTTCATCTTCAATCATAGGTGCATATTCATAGTACCTCTCTTGAACCATAAATTTCTCATTAATTTTTACATGAGTAATTTCAATTATCTTTTTCAATCTCAAATTGAAACATTTGTATGCTTTTCTTTTTGTAGAGTAACCAAGGAGAATACCTTCATCACTTCTAGAATCAAACTTACCAACACCATCATCTCTCTTGATGTAGCATTTTCTGCCAAACATTCTGAAATACTTTACTGTAGGTACATTACCAAACCAAAGTTCATAGGGTGTCTTATTTGCACCTGGCCTCAATTGAGTTTTGTTGATAGTATAGACTATTGTATTTACTGCATCTCTCCAATATGTGTGTGCAACTTTTCCTTCAATCATCATAGTGCATGCCATATCAAGTATAATCATGTTTCTCCTTTCTACAATCCCATTCTGTTGAGGGGTCCTAGGAGCACTCAACTATGTTTTTATTCCATGTTCTTCATAGTACTCATAAAACTGATTAGAGGTGAACTCTCCTCCTCTATCTGATCTTAGAGATTTCAGTTTTAATCTAGATTCATTCTCAACCTTAGCTTTGAATATTTTGAACTTCTCAAAGGCTTCAAATTTCTCTTTTAAGAATGCAACCCACATCATCCTTGAAAAATCATCAATAAACAAAATGAAATACCTTTCTCCATAGTATGATCTTGTTTGGGTAGGACCACATAAATCTGTATGCACTACGTCCAATTTTTTTTCAGCTGAGTTCTACTTGCTTCTGAAAGAACTGCTTACATGCTTTCCCATAACACATTCCCTGCACATTGTGTCAACTAGTCTTGCAATACTTGGAAGGTCTCTGACTTCCTTGACATTAATTATCTTTACTATGTTATCAAAATTGATATGACAAAGTCTCTTGTGCCATAACCAACTGTTATCAAATTTTGCAACAAAACAACTTACATCTGAATTGAGCTTAAAAACATTACCTTTTGTTTTGGAGCCTGATGTAATCATGTCTCCATCCTTTCTTTTAATGATGCACTTTTTGTCTTTGAACTCCAAATGATAACCTTTGTCAAGTAGCTATCCAACACTTAGCAAGTTATGATGTAATCCATCAATATACAGAACATCATCTGTCTTGTTCTTTCCATCCAAAGTGATAGAACCTCTGCCTATGATAGGTTTAGGAGTGTTATCTCTAAATCTAACCATACCACCTTTGTATTTGTCTAAATGATCAAATCTATCTTTGTCACCTGTCATATGGTGAGAGCATCCACTATCAATGATCCAATCGGTTCTGATGTCTACTTTGGAAAATAGGGCTAACTCTTATTCTTCCTTTTCATCTGCAATGTCCATTTCCTCAAGAAACTTTTCCATCTCTCTAAGGGAAATGAATCCAATTTCATCCTCTCCAAAATCTTAATCAGTTACACCTTCTTCAGAATGGTAACATTCCTTCTTATATTTAGGTTTGTAATCAGATCTGAACTTCTTAACTCTTGTGGGACACTTAGATGCAAAATGACCAATCTTGTTGCATGAAAAACATTTGAATGGAAGTTGTCCTTCATATTTTCCTTTTCCTTTCTTTTCTCTTTTAGCAATCATAGCAATGATATCTTCTAGTTCATCATCAACTTCTTCTTTCTCATTATGGCTAGAGATGTGTAAGCATTTCTTACCATGGACTGAGGCTTTGAATGTTGTTTCACTTTTAGGTTCTGTCTTCAATCTTGATATCTCAAATGTAGAGATTTTACTAATCAAATTCTCTCTTTTGAAGTCTTGTGAAAATTGCATGGTTTCATCTAGAATACTTATCTTGTTTTCATAGTTTGATGTTAAGGTAGTTAACAGTTTGTCCATTATATCTTCTTCATATATTTCTCCACCATTGTTTCTGATTCCAGAGACTGCTTCATTTATCCTTTGATTTTAGGCTCTAATATTCTCTTCAGGTAACATCTCAAGACTATTGTATTTCTTTTTCCATGTCTTCCTACGTGCATTATTTTCCTTAATATCTATTTCAAACATGTCTTCTAAATACTTCCATATTGTGTATGCCTTATATAATTTCTTGATCTCAGAAAATTCACTGTGAGATAGTCCGCTTATAAGGGCTTCTTTGGAAACTACATTAGCTCTGAATGTATCCTTCTGTTTACTAGTAGCATCATCTCTTGATAGATCTTTTAAAGAGGGAATAACCACTTCTTGTGTGGCTATCTTAAAGATATCAAAACCAACACACTATAGATGGGTTATCATTTTTTTTTCCAATCTAGATAATTTTCTCCATCAAACTTAGGGATCTCTTTTTTGAAGTAAGACATCTGATCTACCTTAAGCTGTTAGGATTCTTCTCCAAGGCACTTGGCTCTGATACCAATTGTTAGAATATTCCCAAAGGATAACTGGGAGGGGGGGGTGAATCAGTTATTAGTAACTTTAATTATTTTCTCTTATTAACTTCATAATATAATAAAGTAAATTCTCATTTAGATAACATAGTACACAACACACAATTTGATTATGGGGAAACCAAATGGTAAAAACCCCGATGGGAATTAGCACCCACAATGAACTATACTTGTTTATAGTAATCCCTGTTAGAAGACCTTGCAACCCTATTAGGAGTTGTTCTTTACAAATCAATAAGTATAGTGACCTGGTTAAGGGTCTGAACCTATTAGGAGTCTTTTACAAATAACCCTGTTAGGGGTGAGGACTCACTGTCCAAAAGCTCATTGCTTCATTGGTGAAGGCTACAACCTTCTGTAGAATAGATATAAACTATATCTGATGATGAACTATAGAGTAGACCTTCTGTCTTGATCAGTTCCAATGAATAGTAATATTCAACTACTTATTCACATAGATCCTTGATGAATGAAACAACTCTGATATTCTCCTCTGTACTTTTTCTAACTCTGTTCTTATCATTCACACTTTTCACTTCGAAAAAAAATACTATAAGTATCTTCTTTAAAGTAGAAGGTCATGATGGCTCTTGGAAACACTTCAACAACATCTTTTTCAACTTAACTAAGCATGCAAACAATATTTACAACCGCACAAATATAAAATGACTAGACACGATGCTTCACTAAGTTGGCTTCACCAAATCATCTCAAACAACACGATCCTGATGTTACATGATAGGTGCATTTAACCAAACATAGTTAAATCATAACTAATCATGAATATACACACATATCCTAAAGATAGGAACAACTCAAGAAATACGTTAAATATGTCAGCTTTGAATAGATACTCTTCCAGAACTGTAACTACCAATAACAAAATTACACAACTTGACTAAAACATCATATCTGGACTTGCGTGTATGAATATAGTAACCAGGGCATGTCTAAAACATGTATCTAACCATGCAAGGCTTGATACCATCATTCTGATAAGTACATACACAACACTATTGTATATTATATGTTGTCATCAATGACAAACATAAAATCAATCAACTGCATAGAAACAAATCTCCAACACTTTGTTTTTTTTTAATGGTTTTATATTTTTTTTGAGTGGGATTTCATGCTAGAAAAGGTCTTCCCTATGAGATTTTAAATCTTCATATAACCATGCAAATACATGCTTATGTTTTCTTAGTAATTTTGTCAAACTGGTTCTGACATGGGAATCCAATCCTTTTCCAATATATACTATTTGAGTAGTGGTCAGTGATCCCAAATTTATCTCCTCTAAATCCTTAATCTTGGCATTTCTTATTCTTGATGTATGTTCACTCTGATCAATAAATAATGCCTCTAGTTTGACCAATCCCTTAGGAATCTAGTTAGAACTTAGTTGGACAACCTCATCCCCTAATACACAGTTCTTACCATCAATGACCTGAAGTAAAGCATTGTGGTCTATGTGCTGGTCTTCATAATGATCAAGGCATTGAATAAATCTAAGGATATCTTGGTCATCTTCAAATACTTGCCAGTTGTAAATATTGTTAGGGACAACTAGCCTTGTCTTAACCTCAACTACTAATAGAGAAATAAGTAATACTCCAGATCCTGATCCTTCTTTTAAACAGGCTCCATCAAAATACATTTTCCATAAACCATCACTCTATGTAGTCAACTCCTTCACTAAAGGATCAACAATTTTACATTGGTGAGCACTCCTTTTGATTCTCATATTCTCCATAGCAATATAAACATAGTAATTAATATTATCATCCTCATGCAACTCTATCATATGAGGTGTTCTGCATTCTCTAAATACTTTTACATTATTCCCATCAATATTGAAAGTGGCATAAGACAAATCACAAGGAATATTGCCCCCTATTGAAGCACTCCATTTTCTGGACAACAACATGCCATAATGTGGTGGGATATCAACCACCAGTACACTCATACTTAAAACTATATCAGGGAATATAGATAATTTGTAAGGTAAGGCTTCAATGAGTCCAACAATAGGGATTTCTCTTGAATCCATTTCTTGAAATCTCCCATGAGGAGTATCTATTTGTAAGCCCATGTATCTCATGATTTCTATAGGCATGACTGTATTATATTCTCCTGAATCTATCATGCAATTTTTGAGAATCTTACCATTTATTACCAATGTCAAGAAAAAGGGGTCAACAACCCCTGTAGAAGTATTTTTTTTTAGGTAAATCTGGCGGATCTCAAAAATCATCCCCTCAAGCTCCTTTCCCTTATTGTTGAACCTATTTTCAATATGTTCTATTTTCTGAGGTTTTTACTGGTGATATATTGTTCAATACTGAAAGGACTTTTTACTTTTGTTCTTTTATCCTCATCATTTCTAGGAATGGGACCTTCATAGTCATCTGAGATAAACACTGACCCATATCCACTGGAGTATATTTCACATTAGAGGTTTTATGTTTTTCTATAATAATATTGTTTTCTTCTATTTAAATGTTCAGAGTAGGCTCTTGTCTTTTAGATTTCTTATTTCAACTTTTGGAGACGAAGAACTTGCTTCTAGCACTTTAGATTTTTCTATAGGTACATCTTTTGGATCACTAGCTTTGTTTACTATCTTGACCTTAGGTTTGTTTACATTTTCCCCAGGTCCATCTCTTTTTGGTACATATTTGGAATATGTTTTGTTTTCTTTAATGAAGATGCCTGCTGGCTGACTACCAACATTACCCACAACTCTATTTCTTAGGTGTTAGTTATTTCTTTCTTTGTTCACTAGATCAGAAGTGATTCTAGACTTTTCTTTCTTAGAAGGTTTTCTTATAGTAGTAGAGCCTTGAATATTCTATGTATAAAATCTTCTATCATCAACTTCCTCTTCATCACTATCAGATAGGAAATGTTGGTGATACACCTCTTTTCTTCTTTGAGGACCATACATGTCATGGGGTAAATGTACAAACCTGTGTCACACTTTTATAAAGGAAAAAGTCCATAGCATGTAAACTATTCAACTTTATTGAAAAAAGAGTTGCATTTGTGTTTAGAATTTGAGGATTATGTAAACTGATGAAATGTGTAAAATTGAATTAATTTTTAATTCTTGAAGTCCATTTTTTAATTGTTGAAAACTACTGAAAATCAGGGGTCTAGTTCCCACCAAACAAGTATATATAAATAATCTATTTTTTCTCTTATTTCAAAAAATGTTATAGATAAAATGTATAGCTAGTGGAGAAAAGAAGAAAGATTGGTATTCAATGTATATTTTCTCCGTTATAACTACTCAAAGTTGAACTTATCTAAAATCGATAGTTTTCATCTCCCACCAAATTTCCCCTATCAAATATATACCATTCAGAAAAAAAAATTACATATGCTTGAAGAGGACTCTCTCCTCTAGTGTTAAATATAAATTATAAATTTTTTTGATATGATTTACTATTTTTTTGTTTATTTGAAGAAACATCTTCTCTAATGTTAAAATACCTACATGTTGTATTTTGAAATTATAATATATTACATATAATCAAAATACTATAAAATTTATAATACAATAATCTTAACTTTGAGCTCTACAAAAGGGCATTTTTTATATCTTTTAAAAATATCATTAAAAAGAGTAGGGGTTATTGTAACATCACTTTTTTGAAATAATTGTGTTTCTTTGGTAATTGGACCCTAATTGGTATAAAACATGCATTTAAAAGACATTTCCAATTGGAAAAGTTTAACCACTTATCTAACTTAACTAGAATAAATCTAGCTAGACCATATGTTTGAGGAAAATCAATTTTTATTTAGAAATACTCAAATTTAGTTGTGTTCATAAGTGGTCCTAAAATGTGACACAACTTTGTGCTTTTACCCCATGGTTCTCAGTTTATTTTTCTGAATCTATATCAGAGCATGCACAAGAATTGGTCATATCACATCTATTGTGATCACATAGCTCATCTTCTTCACATTCTTGCTCTTCATTAGCAATGATGTCTAAGGCTACAATACAAAATTAGGGTTGTGTGGGGCTTGACAAACCTCACACTAGTAAGTGTCACTGCACATATTCACAGTATTTGTATGTAGTGGGTCAGGGGTTCTATTTTTTGGTTTATCTTTTCTAGGTGGAGAAATAATCTTTCCATCCTTGAACTAAGTACCATAGGGGTAATTATGCATCCTATTTTGTGGGTTGCAGTTATTATTATAGGATAGTCTATTATTTTGTGGAGCTTTGTACTCTTTATATTTAGGTTCTCTACTCCTACTAAAGTGAGCATCATCTCTTTCCCATTTTCCATGATACCCTTATGTTCATTTTTATGTTTACTGCTATGTTGTATGCATCTGTGAGACTTCTAGGATTTTTATCTCTAAGTGCATAACCCATTTTTCAATCAAAAGCATTTAGGTATGTATCCAAACATACCTTCACATCTAGCTTGATTTTTTTAAAGAGCTTGTGCATAGCTCTCAAAAATCTTGTGTTGAATTCAGTAACCTTCACATTGAAATTATTTTTTATGTTATTGAATTCATTCAGCAAGAACCCTTCATTGGTCTTGTAACCATATTGGTCTCTGACAAAATCTACTAGTTCATCCATAGATGCAACTAAACCATTAGACAATCCCCTAAACCACTCCCTAACATCTTCTACTGGAGATTGAACAAATAACATCATGAGGACATCTTCATGATTAATATTTAAATAAGCTATAATATCAATGAATTTTATTAAATGAACTTCACAAGAAATGACATTGTTTCCTAAAAAATTATAGATTTTTTCTCCAGTATTATTAGGAATTGCATTATGATAACCATGAAATTTTTAGGTGCAATGGCCTCCTTTGAAAATTTTCATCCTCCTAGAAAGAAGTAACCTTGGCTTTTGAAGATGTAGTGTTTTCATCACCAGCATAAGAATATTTGGAAGATTGTAAAAAGTTAATCTTTTTCTTCATCTCCATGGTAGCAGCTTCATCTTCTGCTTTCTCCAGCATCTTTGCCATATTTTCTTTCTCCCTTCTTGATCTTTCAAGATCAATGTATAGCTTAGACATTTGTTCAGTCAGGACTTTATGAGTTTTTGGTTCCTCAACTTCATTTTCAATAACTTTATTCTATCATTTATCTCTAAAAGTCTAAAGACCTAAACCTTTGTGGGTGTTTGGAGTCTCTTGGTCACTGCAATACCTTTCAACATTTTTCGCATCTTGATGTCTTAGAGATCTTCTTCTAAACTTGTCAACACCCTTTTGCTCATGTTTTTTTTTTCTTTTTAAGGTCTTTTTCCCTTTTCTTTTGCTGAATAAGGGATAACTGCCTCATGAGGATCATTTCCTCCTCAGCAAGCCCATCAGAAGGAACTTCAAAGTATGAGCTAATAGTGTCAGTTCCTTCTCTTTCACTAGAATTAGTAGTAACTACATATGTTTCTATTCCAAGCTCAGGGGCTTCTTCATACTCTGAGGTGTTCCCCTCATGATTGGACTGATTTGTATCCTTCGTTCTAGTGCTTTTTTCTTCATTTCTTGGAGAAGAGTCATCAATATTTTCTTGGTTCTTCTTCTCTCTCCAAGAAATGTTAGTTCTAGAAGTAGTTTGGATCCCACTGTCCAACTCAACTTCAGGATTATCCCTCATTCTTGACCTAGTATTCATATTTGTAAAATTATTTAACTTTTGGACTGATTACAGAGATTTTATTTTAGAGTCACCACCCAACACAAGCTTTGGAGATATAAATACTACAAGAATGACCTAGACTTGAAAAAACTCAACTATGGTATTTAGAACTCAATCTTCTTCAACCAAAGTCTGAGAAAATTCTTTTAAAGTCCCCAGTAGAGTTTCTAGTTTGTTATGGATTTTTCTTCCAAGAATACTTTTAAAACAATATGGATTTTTTAGGCATGTATTACCTTTGATTGATTATTGACTTGTAGTTTTAGTTATACTGGATTATGTCTTCTTACTAGTTTGCTAAAATGCATTTTACTATACCAAGAGATAGAAAACTATGCAAATTACTGTGATTAACCTGATACAGAGCTTAATAAGCCAAACTATTATCTTGACATTGTAGAAAATAGTAATATGATAAGGTTTCTCATCCTTCTTCCTTTTAAAGTTCTCTAAACTTAGGAGGGTTAACCTATTTGATTCTCTCTTGAAGGAATCAAAAAACTAAATTTTATACTTTGTGAATATAATTACTTGTAAATGTATGCTTTCTTATAAATGTAATGTAATTTGATTGATTGTTCTTAAATATTGGATGATGAACAATTACTTGGTAAACCATAAACTAGTGCCTAGTCCTATGGACAACAGAGTCAATCTTGAATGAAAATCCACAGTTAGGTGACTAATGAAAACACATGCAACCTAGATAGAATGCCTTACAAACTATCCACTCACTCCTACAACTTTGTTATCAAATCTTGATATCAATATTCAGTTTCATGGGATCATCTGAAAGAATTATTTCTTCCTTGAAGGACCTCACAAATGATTGCACAACTACCTTGCAGTTGATATATTTAAATGCCTTACAAATAAACATATAAAATCTTGAAAAAAGATAAAAGAGACAACATAAGATGTAAAATAGAGATTGAAATATATTGTATTAATGTCTAACTGCTTCAAAATACATTCAATAGACCAAAAGCATAGAGGCTGAAAAAAAATTGCAGTAGTCTGCCTTGTAATTTTATTCCATCATCTTTCAAAAAGTTACAATATGTTCTATTTATAGGCTAAAACCATCTTGGAATCCTTAAGAAGTAAGGATACAAAAAGCTTCAGATGTTTTAACCCCTAAACCTAAAAATATAGAAAATACAAAAGACAAGAAGAAACCAAGCGGTGGATGGACAAAAATGAGGATTGAAATCTGATTTAATCTTTGTCTTCTTATGGTAACTGGAATCTTTATCTGTATGTGTTCCGAATATCCTCTGATAATTTTGGTGAGACCTAGTGACCGCCATTAGAAGTTAATTTAGACTAGTCTTCGAGATAAATAACCTTCTTGTGCTCAAAGAGTAGGTGCCAAGTGTTCTCCTATTCTTCATCAATAATATCCAAGTCAATAGTGACAGGATTTTTCTTCTTGGGATTTGTTAAAACATCCCATGCTGTGATATCATCTTCCTTTGGCCAGTCAAAGCTCTGGATGTTCTCCAATTGTGTCTTCTTCCTCTCCCACCTTCTATCCATAATGCTCTTGACATTTGTAATGAATTTATTAAAATTTGTTTTAGCCTTAAAGGTTTACTCTAGAATCTTGTTATATCTTTCCATATCTAATTCTCCTTTGTCAGAAACATGTACCTCTTTACTAGGTAATATAGTGTCAAATTTTGTGCTCCATACCCCTAGTGGCTTGATTTGATTATCATCTGACCTTATTGATGGCACAAATCTGTTGTAATCAGACACAACCATATTTATTCTTTCCTCAATCTGATTTTCCTTGCCTTTGAAAAAGGACAAGGTCACCCCTATATGTTCTATCTACTCTCCAACCTGGGTTACTATATTTGGTAAATCTGATCTTAATGGTTGCAAAGATGCTAACCTCTCAAATAATTTGGTTCTCACTGACCATGTAGCATACTAAGGGTTCAAAATTGATACAAAATTGTTGACTTCAACTTGTAGGCCTAGAAATTTACCATAGGCTCCATATACTATATCCACTTTATCCTTTAAAACATCTATTCTATGCTGAAAAATTTCTATTAATGCCCCTAAAGAAACATTATTATGCTCACTAATCCCCTGCTCTATTTCTTCTGCAGCATACTTTGTTTATTCTGTTTGAATTTAAGCTTCTTTTCCTTCTTTGTTTACTATAGGGGAAACCTTAAAAATTTCTCACAATTTCTATGTTAGGTCTACAATTATCTTTTCCATTGCATTTATCTTCATTAGACCTAATTCCCTTTCCTTCGCAATCAGGCTTGATTCATCAAATAATTTATGATATCTATCAGACTTCTGTACTACCTTTGCCTCATTCAAGTGAGAAAAATGTGTTAATGCCTAAGATATTTCTAGGTCTCCTATATTGTGTACTAACCAAATTATCTTGTATCCTTCCATCTTCCCCTGAACATTTATAAGTGATGGCTTTTAGTTCTTAGGAGAAGGAGACCACATTGCAAGGGCTTGAGACTTAGAGTCATATCCACACCCTTTTATGATCTCTCCTATCTATGTATCTATAGAAAACTTGACATCAAACTGATTCCTGATCTGATCTATTGAGGCTAAGTTCCATCCCTCTACTAAGAGCATGTCACTGGACTTTACAAGCTGCCTGGCTTAATCAGAAGTTAAACTCTCTGACTCTAGATCATATGCTTGGAGGGCTTGTAATGCTTCACTAGTAATTTCCTCTCCTCCTTGTGACTTTAACTCTGCTACAAATTTTTCTTTCTTTGCCCATATTAGGAAGTCTTTAAACTCTTTAGTTTTGACGAACTCATCATCCTTTATAAAATATTCCTGTTGTAATTCTCTTTCATCTTGGCATAGCATGAGGGGCATTTCTACATTGTCATCAGTATTCTCCCTCTTTTTCTTTCCTTCTCTAATCATCTTCCTTAGTTGATGATCATATGCACTGGTCCCTGTGAATAGGGCACCAATTCTTTCTTTTTACTTCTTATGGGTCTTTGCTACAGAGGGCTCCCCTGCTTCTACTCCTTGCTTTTATTTGTGGGGATTCTACATCCACTTCAGCCTCTTGTGCTTCAATTAAATCAATAATATTTTCCTCATTTTGAGGTGGTTGATCTTGGGGTGGTGGGCTATGGATAGAGTAGCTACTACTATACTCTGATGATGATTTCTTATTAGGCCCTTTGTCTTTGTCATCAATCTAATCCTCAATCTGATTGCTAAGCAAGCTGTTATTTTCAATCATCTTCTCTAATTTCTACAAGTAGGGAAGTCTTGGGAAAAATCAACAAATGGGATCCCTTTTCTCTTCAATTTTTGTTCCATCTCCATCAGATCATGGTACTTTGATAATTTAGATGCAATCACATCCTCTTCAAGAATATTTTTGATCAAATCTTCCTCTTCACAGGGCTAATGCCTCTTGGTGATAGGAATGGTAGGTGTCAAGAATTTCCTAGCACTCTCAATGAATCCTTCTATATCAATATATTTGTATAAGGAAACATTCATCCTATAATGCCTTAACCATCCATTAACAGGGTCATAATCCCTCTTCCCAACTATAAAATCTGAGGCAATGAACTACTTAGGATTGAAAGTTCCCTTTTTATGGGAGGCTAGGTTCTCTCTATCTGTCAACATGAACTGCCATAGAAAATCCATTATTGCAATTCTTGGTGGCATTCTGTAGGGAAAAATATGTGGTGGCTGTGAACAACCATACAGTCTTATCAATGTAAATTTCTGGTGACAATAGAAGTCACCCCAGTTATGATCACCATTCTACTTGTCAAAAAATTAACAAGGTCTCAATAACTGCAACAATTTTACTAGAAGTTTGGTCATGTCTACTCCCAAATTACTTAATAGTGGGTATACTACCCAATTCTCAAAAGCACAAAATTCTTTCTCCCTGGAGGTGTAGTTCCATACCTTAAACCATAAGTGCATAGGGTTCTTTTGTTCATGGTAGAACCTCCTGAATTGTAAATTGGATTGGTCCGTAATAGGGAAATTATAAAACATGATAAGGTGCATCAACAATGAATACTGTAGGAACTTAGGGATTCCTACATTGTTCTGAATATCTAGGAATCCTTGATGCATTTTATCAATTACAAATTGTATATAATCATAGTCTGTACTCACATAGGGGCTCTATAATTCTAGGATTATCATCAAAATATCTGATGATACCCTTTCTCTCCCACTATCTACTCCTAAGACTCTACATAGGGCATAAGATATATATTTCATATAGAAAGCAATGTCTTTATAGAAATACAGTGATGGATCACTTGGAATAGGGGCAATATAATTTCTGGTTCCCCTTGGTGTGTGGGCATGAATCAATTTAGCTATAACAAGATCGTCTTTGGTATACTTGGTAGCTAAGGCTTTCAAATTAATCTCTGTGGAATAGGGGTTGTAAATGTCAATAGATTTCATGAAAGAAGCTCGGCCTAGGATTACCAAGATAGTGCCATCATTCTTCTTGATGGAATTGGACACAGTATCATATCTACTAGCCAATTCTAAAATGAAGTCTACATCAATAAAAACATCAAGGGCAACTAATTTGGCTAGTCCACTGGTCCAGGGGTTTGAAACAGGCATGGTGCCATCACTGTTCTTATGAAAATAACTAAATAAATGGTAAGTAGAATAGTCTAGTGTCTTGTCATTGATTATATATACATAATTATCTCCTAAATACTCATCATTTACTTTCTTACCTTGATTGGATCTAGGGAGAAGTTGTATAAATTCTTCTAAATAATTCCTTTTTCCATTCACATCATCATCATCCCCACTTACCCCACAGGTAGACGCAACACTTACTTCTCTACTCATGAATCCTAGTATAATTTTTTATTGATCAATTTTTCCTATTGTTTTACTGATATTGAAACAAATCTTCTACAAACCCTCACTTCTTATTT
This sequence comes from Thuja plicata, assembly GCA_018584345.1. Lineage (NCBI taxonomy): Eukaryota > Viridiplantae > Streptophyta > Pinopsida > Cupressales > Cupressaceae > Thuja > Thuja plicata. Next base: position 1,045,076 of record MU223161.1, read on the forward strand.
TGAATCAGCTCAAATTTTTAACCTTCAGCACTGAAAACCACACTCTAAATTCTGGAATTGCAATCTTCACTATTCACTCTGTAGACCTTGATTGTTCTATTCTTACTGAAAATACAAATCACTAGTGCAAATTACGAGCTCTAGATTCTTGAAAACTTTGTAAGATATAATGATAATGGTAATGCCTATAAATGCTCCAATATCATTCATGGATTTAGAATTCAGTCTTTTCTGTCTTTACTCCTACGTGCTGTGAAATGAATTCTAGCTCCTAGCCATGGAAATTCGAACTGATAGATGATCAATTTGAAATGATGAATTTTCATATAAAACCTTATTAAAATCAAGAAGAGATCAATATTTGATCTTATAGGCTCATTAAGAACAACTTAGCAATCTTTTGAAACACGTTGTCATAACTCCTTTATTCTCATTGGCTATCAATTGTTAACATGGTGCGGAGAAATCCTTATATATTACATTGATCTCACCATAGTTTCCTTCAATGACAAAGCCACTGAGTGATCTTGTTGTCATGAACAGTTATCCTTAACTTTAGTTTTCCATTGAGATTATGTGATAACCATTTGATCATCCTTCACATCTATGGCTACCTCTTAATCACAATGTGAAATCACTTAACTCTTATTTTCTTTGAGACTGCAGGACCATATCTTTACGAACTCATTTTATACCTTGGATTTCCTTTAGAGACTACAAAACTGTGTTATCTCTTTGTCACTTTAATATTTCCTTTACCTTGAGTTTCTTTCGAGAATGCGCAACTGTCACACAATCATATTTAAATCAGACAGCTCATGCATAATCTCATTTACTCTATGTACTTTCTTATTTTCAACAAAGAATTCGCGACTATTATAGATCTTGACTTTAATCTAACAGTTCATGCATAATCATGTTTGTTTTTCACTTGACTATTGTTTGCTTCACGACCTCATGACTCAAGTAGTCTCTATGTCGTAGAAAGAAAATATTTACCTTAGGTTTACTTTGAGACTTCCCGACTAACTCAAGTTTTCAAATGACCAGCCACGTGTCTTAATTTATTTTATCATCATTGAATCTCTGTAACTTTGCTGACCTTTTGAATTTCTATAGTGACTACACACCATCTACATGATTTCTTCCTTTTCATGGCTGAGATCTTCTTTCTAAAAACTGACCTATACTTTACTGAACTTATCTCAAACCATGGTTCTTATCACGACATCATGACCCATTGACTCTTGCTGTCGCCTTAGGATTTTTCTAACTCATGGTTTCTTTCCCAATTTAATGCCAGCCACTAGATTTCACTTTAATCTGATAGTAGTTGCTTAATCTCTTTATTTTTAACTTAACCATGGGTTTTAAAAGAGATCTCGCGACTTTAAGCATTTTGACCACCTTCTTAACTTTAGTTTCTTTATGAGATATTGTGACTGAGAAAACTCGAAGTCACTTATACTTTTCTTAACTCAAGATTTTTCATGGAGACTTCATGAACACTACAAGATTTCACTTTAGATCAATGGCTATTGCTAATTCTTAGATCTTTTGACTTAACTAAATTTTCTCTTCGTGATAACGTGAATGCATGGAATTTTAAACATAACCTTTAAACCCATCTTGAAACTTTGATTACTTTTTGAGACAACGTGACTGAGAAATCTCAAAGTTGCCAAAGGAATTATTTAACTATGATTTCTTAAAGAGATTATCCACCAACCATAGGATCTAGATCTACATCTACAACTTGCATGCAATCTCACAAAGACTGGAAGAATATTCATTTTTCAAAGAGACAACCAAACTAAAATGAAATCACCAAGTCTTGATAAGAAAAATAATATTCTCAGATTATAATGAGACTTTGTGACTTAAGAGAAATAAAATGAAATAAAGAATATGACTTCAGTGACCATGTTTCATGAAAAAGTAACAAAAATTAGAAGGGATTTCAACAAACTAAGGTTTTCTCTTGAATATGCATGGAATTTTGACCTAGGGTTTAGGGTTTTTGCACTCTTTCTTGATTTTTTCTTTGAAGATCATTATTTGTTGAGCTATTTTGACAACTTTAGATAGGATTTTCAACTTTTAAGCATGGATATGATTGATAACTTTAAAATATTTTTGGCAGACTACAAAACTGGAAAAATAACCAACACACGCAAAGAAATAGTTCCAACAATCTCTACAAAAGAACCAACCTAAACTCTTGAAATTCACATGGACAATTGCTCACATCAATTCTTGGTCAAGGGAAATAACAAGAGAACATATCCATGGCAAAGAAACTAATCTCAAACCAAAACAAGAGAGGTTTTCTCAAGATACAAGAACTGGGCCACTTTTACAAATCTCTAATGTTCATCCTTCTATGACACATGCTTGCCAAATTAAATGTTAAAGAATAATTAGCATCTTAGAAAAAACATGCATTTCAAGATGAGAATGAAGATACCACACTCCTGCAACCACCAAATATCAAGAATAAAGTTAACAATATTCACCAAATTAGAAAATCAATAAAACAAAAGAAACATACATGAATTCAATGAGATTAAACATTCAATTTATTAACAGTATTGTGCCATGAATTTGAGAGCTTTTAGATTTGGCTATGTATGTTTTTTTTAATCAACATTTCAAATCATACTCTATAATTCATCATCAGGCTCAATTGTGATAATGATTCAGAACGTTGATAGAAATATCAAGCTCAATCCCGATGATGAAGCATAAAGTATGATTTTAAATGTTAGAAAAAATACATATCTTGACGATGAAATATATAGTATGATTTGAAATGTAGATAGAAAAGAAACATACATAGTAAAATCTAGAAGCTTTAAAAATTAATAGACATGGACTGCCAAATCCTAATGTCTTTAAATGTTCATGCTATGTTCATAAGAATCACCACATACCTAAATTATCTGCAATAAATCTGATAGCTAGTGCTTTTTTGATATTATATCAATTCATATCAAATTAAATTCTCAATTTTTGAATATAAATCATGTATGATTATCTAAGACTATTTTTTTGCCCATGGATAACCATTATCTTATATGACATCTTTGTTTAAGTTAGTTACATGGAGAGCGAATGTGTAGTAAAGCACACAATTGCAAGACCAATAAAATCCTTTCAGTCTCAATATATTATTCATTAAGTTGAGGAGCTGTATATACTTGTGAGTGTCTCAGTTAGTTATTGCTTTTTCCTTGTCCATAGTTGATATGAGCCATCTAAATTTCACACAGTCAGTGGTGTTTTCCTGGAAGCCTTCTGATGGTGAGAAGATTTGAAGCATAATCAGTAAGAACATGAACAACATTTCTCATCCCCAAGTGATCGACTAGTTGGAAGATGACTAGACATTTGTGTTGTTTAGTGAAATAAATTTAAGTGGCATGGCACCCCTATCAGAGAAGAGAAGGAAATCAAAATTTATTTTAGTTTTGAAACCACTTCTTTCATCGGACAATGTCCTTTTTTTTTGGTTCAGTAAGCTTGATGTTCAGTACATATTGCACATATATCTCGGTTACACTGAGTCAAAATACTTCCTCTAAGAGCCTTAGAACTAGATTCTTTTACATACAACAAAATAGGTATTATGTAGAACATATCTTGCCAAGTTGGAGATCTTTCAGTATTCTCTCAAGAGGATTTTCTTAGAGATAGACCATCATACCCTTAGGATTAGATGATCTATAAGAACTCTTATAGTAAAAAAGGAGTACTCGGTGAGTACTCATAGATTGAAAACTATGAATTTGAAAAGTTGCAAATATAGATTTCATTTTTTCTTGACACGTGTTGAGTTATTTTGACTTGAATTATACCACTTTCCCTCTCTAGATAGTGTTGTAAATCTTGCAAATGTTTCTATTTTTTAGTGTAGTTGCAGCACATTGCAGAGAGCTTTTAGCAATTGTTGTAGGTTGTTGTAGAACATTACCATATCACTTAAAGATATGATTAAATGTGGTTGCAAGGCAATTTTCATTATGTCATGTGTTATTTTGTGTATGTTTCTACAAGACGCTACAAGGTTCAATAGCAATCATTACAGGTGCTTCTAGGACATCATTTGGGTCTCACTACAAAAAGAAGGTTACTATGATTTCCACCTTGCTCTTTGACACTCTAGGTGACCTTGTGTGAGATTAAACCCCATTATAAGTATTTTTTTGTCATAACCTTGTGTGGCACTTGGACACCTCTGAGCACAAGGCTAAGAGAACTTGAACGATTGATGATACCATTATGTTAGGAGGAAAGCATTATCTCCCTTCTTATTCTTAAAGATAGTTGTTGGAAACTTAGATTGAATTGTGAAGATGTATATGTTGAGGTCATGAATGCTACCATGTTAAGACCCACTGAATCAACCTTGATATTGTATATGTTCCTTTCTATTTCAATGCATTGTAACTATTTATATGGAATGGTTACCAAAGTGAATTTATAATAACTGAATAACTATTTTAACTAGCTCATCTTCTGATTTTCAAATATATAAAATTGTTCATCTGGAATAAGATTAATATCATTGATATCTTCTATTATTTTACTTAAATAAGAGAAGTTGGTTTTGTAATCTTCAAGTATTCGATGTTGGATTTAATAAGATGAATTTATAGGAATATAATATGCACAAAAAAGACAAATTTATTATGCATATATTTCTACAAACTAAGGACAACTTGTTATAGGATTTCATTGATTCTTTCTAACTTCCTACAACAACTATTGTAGGATACAATGGAGTATTCCTGTGAAAAATTGTAGATTGTTGTAGAATAACATGGAGCTTCCTAAAAAAACTATAGGAGGTTGTAGGATGACAAATATTGTCTCCCCAATAGCGGAAAGATGTTTTAGAATACTATGGAGTGATCCAGTAGTAGCTACAAGTTGCTTGAGAACAATGTGAACTGTTCTTGCAATTGTTGTAGATTGTTGTAGGACACTGTGGAGTGTATTCAAAACTAATGCAAGTTTTATAGGACATTGTGGGGTGTTTCAGAAGCTTCTGGAATTTTTTGAAGGCTTTCATGAAGCCTTCCTACACCTACTACATGTTTTTGTTGTTAAATGTTGCATGTTGTTGTATAACTATCATCAACAACATTTTTGAACTGTGAAAGAATGTTTTAGTTGACATTAGGTGGGTCATGGTTTTGCTACAAGATAGTGTTATGAGTTTGTAGTATCTTTTCATTGGGATAAATCATCATGTTTTATGGACTAATGTGTTAATCTTCCCTAGAGATTGCTTGCTGAGATGTATTGTAGAGGCTAGGAAGATCCTTCCATTCTATTTAAAATGTCCCATGGATGAGGATTTATTTTTTTTGGACCAATTCTATCTTTGGGTTATCCTGGTCCTTTTTATTCACCATGTAAATACAACATACCTGCTAATTTGATGAGCCAACAATAATGAATTACTTATGATGGGGAGTGAGGCTGATAATTGCATCTACCATAGCAGTAAGGACTCTTATGTTTTCTTATGTTTGATTTGTGATTTCTTTTTAAAATGATTTGGTGGAGAGGATGAAGAGTAGAGTTTTAATGCTTCTCTTGAGAATTAGATGGTGTTCAAGTTTTCTTTCACTGCTTGCTTATAACGCCATATATTTTATTCAAGTGTTTCAACTTTCAGGTGGGAAATTGTCCTTATGTTTGGCTTTCTATTTTTATTAAGAATCATAAAATTAAATCTTCATACTCTAGTTATCTTTAATATTTTTCCTCTTGTTGCCTTAACAAATTTGATTATTTAGCAATCAATTTTGTTGATTCTTATCTAAATATGGCCCCTTGATGATAGATCTCAATATATGCATTACTATTGTTTGATACTATTATCTTGTGCAACTATTACAGATTGGAGAAATGAAGAAATTGGTTGAAGAAGGGAAATTACAATACATTGGACTTTCTGAAGCTTTTGCATCAACAATTTCAAGGGCGCATGTTGTTCATCCTATTACAACATTTCAAATAGAATAGTCCTTGTGGACTAGGGATGTAGAGGAAGAAATTGTTCCAACTTGCAGGTATGTGGATTTTCAACATTAGAATTCTTCATTTTAAATTGTCTTTTTTGAATGACTAACACTTCAATTTTAAAAAAATGTTAACAGTTGGAAAATGAAACATCCTTTCTTAACATGCTTATGATATTTATTATTCTTCTTTTCATATCTAAACATCATTTCTTAACATGCACTCTTTGTCTGCGAATCTCTATTTTGATCTTCCATAGACATATTTCACTATGGTTTTATAGTAAGGCAATGATTTTTGACATATTCTTCTCACCAACATCTACCTATTCATTCATTGTCATTAATTTTGTCCATACCACTATTATAACAATGATTTATCTCTATTTTGCAACATTGATTCATTGCTATCATTGACTCTATTTGAATAAGTTTTTTCTATTATTTTTCATTACTTTTTCAAACCATAGTCACTCTTAGTCACAGGTCTATTCTCCATGAAAATATACTGCTTGTAATCTCCATGACATGGTAATAGTGGATGCGTCGCTCTTTTAACATGGATCTTTTATGTTCTCAAAGACTCTCTTAAGACAGTCTTTGATCTTAAAAAGAGTGCTTGCATCTTGTGGACATGAAGAGTGTCTTAAGACAGTGGGGCGATTTTAAAGTAATGAATGAGATCATTTAAAAAGAAACCCTATCTCTATGAAGGAGGAATCCAAAAATTGTATATATGCATCAGATTTTTCATTGATACAACTATTGTGTCTGAGTGATATAATTCTCTGATTTATTTGTATTGTAGATGTGACATTTACCAGCCTACAAGTAAATCTAACATAGTAGTATTTACTATTGTGTTAGACTCATAGTTTCCCTTTCACAATACCCCCTCTTCTCCTAATAGCTAGCATCATCCTAGAGGAATAGTGGTACATTAATTCCCATGAGGATGTGGAGGAATTACTTTTGATTATTGATCTTAATTCTATATGATTGTAGACAAGTTGCACTGTTGTTGAGCAGTGAAAGAAAATTGTATATAGTACTAACATATTTAGGTATAAGCCATCCAGGTAAGGTTTTTGGTTTGATATGATAATTATAAACAAATATTTTGGTCTCTCTATGATTTTTTGTTGGATTTTTGTCTTATAATTTGGTATTAGAGGGTGTTTTATTGAATGACATCTTTGTTTGATTAACATTTATGTTGAATAAAATTACAGGCACTGCTTTGAAAGTGTTGGGAAGCCATGGAATCTAAGATATTATTAATATTATTGTTGGAGTTGGTTTGTAGGCTCTAAGGTAGTGCACTCACCTTGATTCTTATGAAAACCTTCTTTCCAGTAGTTTTTTACATTTTTTTCCAGCTTATTGCCTAATTGTAGTTTTGGTGAAACAAGGCTAATTTTGGTTGTGCAACATCTTACCTGTTCCTAACATAAAATATAGTTAAGTCAAGAGAGCTACTTGACATGCTTGAAAATTACCATCTGAGCACAGGTGTTGAAATTTCCAAATTTCCTTTGCAAAGGTTATCTATTTTTCAATTTCCTATCTTCAGCCATTATCATGTCCTTATAAGATTTTATTGTACATTTTTGTTTCTTAATATGTTTTTGGAAAAATGAAACTGTTGCGAGCACATGCAAATTGAAATTTTTGAAATGTTTGCTCTTGGAGGTGTTATATTGAATATAATATCATATTCCATGCTACCTAATTTTAATTTCTTTAATAGCTACAATCAAACATATGAAGATACGCATGTTTGGCAGTAAAAATGAATGGTACCTTACAAGAGACATTCTATTCCTCTAGAATCATGTTTAGGGTTTAGGGTTTAGGGTTTAAGGGCTTTAGAGACTTGAAATTTTAAAGGGTATATTTACTATTTAAAGGGTTCTAGCTCAGTAGAAGAGCACCTACTTTACAAGCAGGAGGTTGGTGGTTCAAATCCATCATTCCCTAACATGAATTAGTCAACTATATGTAGTAGTGAAATGACCAAATAAACTATGAAATGACAAAATAAATGACCAAATAACCAAATAAATGACCAAATGACCAAATAAACTACTAAATGACCAAATAAATGACCAAATAAACAAATAAATAACCAAATAAACTACCAAATGACCAAATAAATGACCAAATAAACTACCAAATGACCAGATAACTGACCAAATCAATGACCAAATAAATTAATAAAATAGTTTAGTCATAAATGTGGTCGCGAGATAAATGACCCACAATAAACTACCACTGATCATGTGACCAAGTTTGGTCATTTATCTACAATTTTTGGTAGTTTGTTTGGTCATATATTGGAGGTTTTGTACTAGTAGATATTATACAACTATTGTATGAACCCTATAAGACACATATAGAATATAGAAGATATTGTTGCAAAGGATAGGGCTACTCTTAGTTTTCAGACCTCCTAACAATCTGTAATGAAGATGGATAGAGAGGTAACAAAGATTTTAGATAAGTTGAATGTCTTTGATATAGAGAAAGGGAGAGTAATGATAAGATTTGATTTTTTGGAGATTCTAATCACTCCTAAGTTATCAATTCTTGAAGTACATCTATCTCATATGGAGAAGATTGTAGATTCATTGACAAAATCTATGCCCATAGAGTTAAAAGAAGCATAAACTTCATCCTATGCACTGAATAAACTAATATATGTTAGTGAGTTATTTATAGGGTCATGGAATGCAGTAGTGAAGATCTTGGAAGATTCCTTTCAAGATATTCTAAAACTATTGAGAAAGCACTAATTTCTACATTTTTGTAAATTTTGGATACACCTTTTCCATTGTTATCAAAGGGGAAGAAGATAGAAGAAAAAAGAGAAAAGTAAAAGAGAAGATAAAAAGAGACAGTTTGTGTTGGGACACTTAGTAATTTTTTGACAAGTGTTTCTATCAATGCCAAAGGGAGATATTATTGGCAAGTGATATTTTAGGTGAGATATGAGACACTTAATGATTGTAATTTATGGTAACGCATTTGATAGGATGATCGAGTTAAGTATAGTTTTGGAGATACAGTTCTGAAAATTGACTTGTTGATGAGACATTGTGACCTGCTCTGCAAACAGAGGTAAGTTGTCACCGGGTACCGGGGTACTGGAAAACTCTACCTTAAGAGGTTTACTAGAGAATGAATTCTCCTAGCCTCCAAGCACCTGGTAGTTGGGTCTCGATGGTCCAGGGGAGATAAGTTGGGTAGGTGACTGTTGTTTTAGGGGATAGCTAGTTTTTACTCATCTTCTCAGGGATTTCAAGTGGGATGGGGTTTCCTGCAAGCATTCAGAATTAATAAATAAATTACAAAAGATCGATCAAGGTTAGATATATGCTTCTACCTATAGTTATGCAATATATATTCAAAAATCAAACAATTCTCCAATGCAAGAAACTAGACTAAATTCAAAATATATAAAGAACCAGTGATTCAAATGCATTCAGTAGCAAGGGGAGATAAGATCATTAATATAAAATAAAACATAGGAGCAGAGGACATAAGAAAACATACTACACAAAAGATGTTTGCTAACTCCAAATATCAGAACAACTTATAACAGATAGCCATAAGATGTTATTCCTTCTTCATTAACTCAAATGGTTCTAGCATCACTAGCGTGTACATCCATGGCTCTAAGGGAGTATTGTAAACTGTATACAGTTAAAAATGGCTTTGTTGATTAACTAATTAATTATATATTTATTATTTTATTAATATTGATCATAAATCATCCCATCTACTGCACTATCACTCATTCCCTCCCATTTCTTTTGAATCTTTTCATGAGATTGATTGAAAAAAGAAAAAAATTATAATAACACAATCATCAATTTTGTCAATCAATCTCTTGAGGGGGCATGCATAGGTCACTTTTGTCAACATTTTCTGGGGCAGGGGCAAAAAGCTGGATTTTTCTTTGAAACAAGGTGACAAGTGTAACCACCTAAATTTGGTCTATCACAACTATGGACCCTATTTGCCCTAAGTATGATCATACCCTCAATTTATGTCCAAACGACCCTGTTACTGCTTGGCATAATTCTTTTAATTTCATTGTTTAATATCCTAGGTGATTTTTATCACTGATTTATATTAACTATTATAGCCATACAATTCAAATCAATTTCGACCAATCAAATCAAATCAAAATCAAACATGGCTATAGTATTTAATTATAAAGGAATTAAATAAATCCCTAAATCGAATACCCACTTGCAATTAACCCATTCCCCTAGCCTATTTAATTTAATTAAAATGGATATAGTCCCCTAATTATTAAAAAGCAATTTCATTGTTTAAATAATTAATATTTTTCTAAATCCCTGATGACATCATCATTTATTAATTAATTAATTATTTAATTAA
>MU223161.1:1087442-1101182 GCA_018584345.1 Thuja plicata
AAGGCATGCTTTTCCATCTTTTAGCTTGTTTTTAAGTAAAAATCCTTCATGCTAGGTTGTATTCGTCACTGGTTTATAGCATATTCTGAGGGCTAATATGTTGTTTATCACACTCCTAGTTAGAAGGCAATAGGTCGGTTTTAGTGGGTTTATATGATTTTCTAACCCTTTTGCACTAATATAATGATCTATTGAGTGTTTGTGTTGCTTCTGACAGGTACCCAATTACACACGCACAACAAGCACATTATTTCAAAGAGGGGCAAAATGTATACACTTAAAAATGGCTTCATTGGTTAACTAATTAATTAAATATTTATTATTTAATTAATGTTTATTTCTTGTATTTATTAATTAAATTATTTTAATTTATTTAATACATTCACTATAGTCTATTTTTCTTATCCTAAGTCTTCTAAATTAGTCTTATTAAAGTGATTAATTACACAGTCACTAAATATGAATAAGATTCCTAGTCCACCTCATAGACCTAGTCACTTGACACATCACCTTGGCTAAAATAATTATTTATTATTAATTATTAATAAATCATTATCCTCACCCACATATTTCCTATTCTTAAGGGTTATGTGGCCTCATAAGACTTGGTCTCATGACCACATATCTTCCCCTACACCAAGTCAAGAAGCACTCCCTATTCCTAAGGAGCTTCTCAAGACACCTTAAAGAGTCCAAGATGACTCATGGGACACTTGTACCAAGAGTCCTCATGAGGAAAAAGTCCTTCCTCTTTCCTCTCCATGGTCTTTGTGAGACACTTAACATGCATCTTTTCCTTACACCTTCTTCTCCTCTATGTCAATATAGGAGGAACATCCTCCCTATTATTCCTCTCACATTCTACCTATATCCCCCTTTCTCTCAACCCTTTCAACCAAGTCAATAGCAACCCTAGGATCTTCCACCTTTCAATCTCCACCCTAGGATCATGCCACCTAGGCTTAGATCCTCTAAAAACCTATAAAAGGAGCCTCATTCCCCCTTTATGATCTAATAGGAAAATAGGAGAATCAAGCATTCAAGTAGTGAGCATTCAAGAAAAGGAACATTCAAGCAATCAAGCATTCAAACCATCACATTCAAGTATTCAAGAAATCACACCAAGCATCCAAGCATTTCCACACCATTCCATCATCCATTTAGTTGCATTTTACATATATTCACTCAAATCTCCACACTTTGGTGACATCTTGGACAAGGAGCTTCATAGGAAATCTGAGATCTCACCATCCAAGAAATCAAAGCTAGGAGGACAATGGAGACAAGCTGCAAAGGGTAGGTGAAGGTAAAACTTGTTCTTTTAATTCATTTGATTATTTGTATTCTTCATTGGGATATATTTAGATAGATTTATTAGCTTATTAATATTAGTATTCTGTTTATCATAGTTGACATCTATTTTGCATACATTTTTGGTGCCCACTATGGGGCCTAACCCCACAAAATTAACATCTTTTTCTAGTTTTTCCATGTGAAAAATTCTACAGGCATTCCTGTGCATCCTTCCCCAATTGTTGCACATCCATTCATTACTGTTGCACATTTTCTGAACCTACACATTCATCCCATCACCCTATGCATCCATCAAATGTTTATGTGCATTTACAGTTCCTATGCATTTATCCTCTATTTCTGCGCATCCATCCACTGTTTCTGTGCATTCATAATTTCACATGTGGAACTATATTTTTCTCTTTGTTTGGTTTTAGCTAATCATCTTAACAGGTTTCTGTTTGTTCTGGTAGCTTTCAGGATATTTCGCAGGTCATTAATTTGAAGCCCCCAAATTTCAAATTATTAATGGTTTTCTTGCAGGTTCCTAAGGGGTTTGCAAAATAAACCATAACCTTCATTTGGGATTTAAAATATGACATGTTTTTCAGTTTCATGTGTCTTCTTTAGTTTAGCAACTATCTATTAGGTCTTGCTTTATAGCTCAATTGTAATCCCAGATTATAACAACGTATCCTCTCCCCTCATCATTCATGGACCTTGGGTGTAAGAGAAACTATTATAATCTTTAGAGGGCAGTCTTTGGTGGGAAAAGAGGTACTCACCCCAAGGAATAACCCAACCAGTAATAGGCTAAATCCAAGCCCCTCCAAACCATTATACAAAAAATACCATTGTGATTAATCTCATAGTGGATAGGTGTGAATTCATTGTGGCAACCAAAATATCCTCTAGTACCCACGTGGTGCGTTAAAGTCCCTACATTGTTAAGGTGAAAATCTTACTTTGAAAGGATTGGGAGAGTCCCCTTAATTGGGAAAATGACTTCATCACAACCACCTGAATGGATGTCCTTACTACAATATTTTTTTAGTAGCCAAAAACCTTCTATTTGCTAGTTCAATGGGTATCCCAACCTGTGAAGACACCCTACATTACTCATGGTTCATAGTAGAGATAGCGGCTCTTTGGGAAGTAATGACCCATTGAATTTAAAACTTGGTGTGCCAGAGAAGTGAGTGCACTATAAGGAGGATCCTATGCCTCCAAGTTCCTAGGTTGTCCGCTTTGAATTACATGGCTAGATTTTATTATCCAAGTGGGGATTCAGGAGATACTATCCTTGCCAACCTTAGGAATTGTAAGCGTATTTGTGCATGCATACTAGATTAAATTAGATTAGATCATTTTTGTCTTGCGTGTGTGTGTTTATGCCTTTTCATTTTTCCAAAATCAACTGAAAACCACAAAAATTTCTAAAAACAATCCAAATACCAAGGAAAAAACCAAAAAAATAGAACCTGCGCATTTGTAACTTTATGTTGCGCATTTGTCCAATGTTCCTGCACATTTTTTCCTACACATACATAAAAGAGAACCTTTGTACAAACCCTCAAGATTCCAAAAGCACTTTTTTGGATACCCATTTCTATAATCAATATGATTATGGTAACAAATTTGATCCTATCAGAACTTTGATCTTCAATTTGACCATCTTCATCATTTTCATCATCTTTCTTTCATCCAAAATTCACCAAAACATTCCTCAATCTTCAAAATCTACATTTAATTGTTGAAACATTACCCTCATTATTAGATTTTGGTTTTGTGAGTTTTTATCATATCAGGATTTATCATCCTTCATCAAAACTTACCTCGGTCACAATCTCTTGGTTTTCCTTTGTCATATCATAGTGAGATCCATACCTCCTGTAGACTTAGATTATCAAGTTACCCTATCTACTTCAACACTACCCTGATTATCAGATTTTGGCTTTTGTAAGTTTTTATCATATCAAGATCTATCATCCTTAATCAAAACTTACCTAGGTCACTATCTCTTGGTTTTCCTTTGTCATATCATAGTGAGATCCATACCTCCCATTGACTTAGATTATCAATTTATCCTATCTACATCAAACACTACCCTAATTATCAGATTTTGGTGTTTGTGAGTTTTTATCATATCAAGATCTATCATCCTTAATCAAAACTTACCTAGGTCACTATCTCTTGGTTTTCCTTTGTCATATCATAGTGAGATCCATACCTCCTATTGACTTAGATTATCAAGTTACCTTATCTACTTAAACTCTTTTGAATCTCTTTCACACATATTGTCTATCATCACATTCCATTTATCTCATCAAAATATTGATCCTAAGAATATCTTTCACCTTTTATGGTTTGAACTCGATCTAAAAAACTCAAGCAAACCCTTGATCTAGAATTTGTAGAAAACAATTATAATGATGAATCTATTTGAGAAATGAATCAATCCTATGGTGGAAAATAATTATCAAAATCAAGATCAAAATCTTCTTACGGATCAAAATGATGAAGTGACCGAAGATGAAATTTTGCAAGCATCCCAAGGTCCCATTTTCATAGAAACAATGCACTTAATTTTGAAGCAGGATAAAGAAGCATATTTCCTAAAATTAGCTCAATCAAGAGCTAAGCTTCCTCATAACTATGACACATTAACCTTGAGGGATAGTAAGGAAAAACAAAAGGATACATCATCTAACATGCCATCATTACGATCATATTTTCCTTTTCTTTATGATGATGAGCCATCTGTATCTTCATCTTCTTCATGAAACAAAGCATTTAAGCGCAACAAACAATTCTTAGATCAAGAGAAATTTCATGACCATTCTATTTTTGATCAAGATAATGAAGAGAAAGGTACCAATCTTAAGCAATACCTAATATACAAACCTTTATGTAGCAAGGATTCTTACATAGCCTTTACTCCTTTCATCCTTCATCCATCCCATAAAGCTTCACAACTATCCAAAATTCATCCATCAAAGACTGAACCTAATGATGATACTTTCCACGTTGACTATGTCTACGCTCAAGTGCTACCTCTAAGAGAAACCCAAGCTAACTTACATCTTTCTAAAAATCATTTCCATGCTTCAAAGATCTTAGACCCTAAGTTATCATGTGCTTCAATGCCTATTCAAAAGGATTCTCCATCATTCCTCTAGAAATTCCCCACACATATCCAAACATCTACCTTGTCCTTAGAAGTGGCTCCATGTTAAGATAATAACCCAAAGAGAAAAGAAACAAATATCCATAAAAATCAAGATCAAGATTCTATACAATACCCTCCCATATTTGATGAAGGTCCCATATCCATAGAAGCTTGTGATGATCCCCTTGCCCCCTTTCATTTCTTCCAAGATGATATCCCTCCATCTCAAGAGCTACATACCTCTCCACTTCCCAAGAAAGATCAAGATATTCCTTCAACCATTTCCAATGAACATATTGAAAATCAAGAGTGAAGTACCCTTTCTACACCATCCAAAGATCCTTGTAAAGATTGAAGTATCCCATCAACTCCTTGTCATACTCCTCCATATTCATCTCATGAAACCATCATGATAATAAATCTCTTCAAGCCTCAATTGGTCCTATCAAAGTTTCTCCTATGAAAGCTATTCATGAACCTATTGGTATAAAGATAAATCTTAAAGATGAGAACCTCAGAAATATAACTCACTCCAAAGATATTGATATCCCTTTCAGACCTTATCTTCCTCCATTCAAACATAAGCACAAACCTTAACCATCCTCCAAATCCATTTTGGGTTCCTATGTCCCAAAGCTAAAGTCTTCATCCCTTCCATCCATATTGGGTCCATATATCCTTCCATCAACCATACCTACCATTTCTAGTTCACCATCCACTTACCATGCCATGTATCAGGATCAACGAAGGCACACATACTTGAAGAATTTCCAAACACCAATCCATATAAACCCTCCATATTATTCCTATTCACCCAAAATTCCCAAGTCTTTTGGAAGTAATTTTGATGTGCAACATAAAAATTAGAAATCCAAGAATCCACATGTGTATAAAGATCACCATGTCCCATCTAACCGACATGTGAATGAAAAGAAAAAGAAAATATCCAAAAGGCCACAAAGGTCCATCAAGAAAAAAGAAAAATCAAAGAAAATGCAGGTTCCAAAATCTCTCATAGAAGAAATGGATTCAAAAGCATCGCAAAAGAAAGAAAAATCAAAGACTATGTGGATTCCCAAGTCACTTTTGAAAGACTTTCATACAAAAAAAAAACAAAAGTGGACATTCAAGCTTCCAAAGGCTTTCAATCCATCTCCCTCTGCACATTTTCCACTTTCTAAGTCTACTTTGGGTTCCCATATCCCAAAATCCACTACCTCAAATACATCCTTAGCTCCTTCATCTATTTTTCCTCCATCATTCCACCACCCTTCAAAGTGTGTGTCAAAGTTGATCTTGCCAACATTTCCATCCACTACATATCTGCTTCTTATCTTCATATCCATTATCCAACACCTACTTTCCATCTTTCCATCCCTCTTATCCAACCTATGTAATAAAACCTTCACCACCATCTACCCTTATCCTTCATATCTATCCTTTGTCATCACCTTATCAATATATTTGAGTATCCTAGCCATCACCATGGTTTATTATATCATATTTTGTAGAAGAACATTGTCCAAAGATCGAGATGTTAGGGAAATTGTGAAAAATACAAAAAATAAAAACAAAATTTTAAAAAAAAAATGAGAAAAAGTTTCTTGGTGAAAACCTAGTAAAACATGCACCTTGGTAGAAAAAGTTAAGAGAAATAAATCCATCCTATGGTGAAAACCACTTCTTGTGGTGCCTTGGAAAAGTACCATGATGAAAACCTGGCAAACAGGTGTCATGCATAATTCCTTCATCTTGCACTCTACACTTGGCAACAAGTTCCATCCATGCTACTCTATCCATCATATCCTTCAAGTACTCCCTCTTACACCTTTGATCTTGACAAGGTTGAGCCTATCCATGAGCATCATGCATCTTGACATGCATTATCCTTTCTAACAATCTATTCACTTGCTTTCATTCATGGTACCCTATCATTATCTTGCTTTTCACAAGCCTATAACTCCTATCTCTGAGCAATCTTTTCATAATCATAATCCAAACCATACACTTGTACCTTTCATCATCCCATATCCTAATTGCGCTATCATAGCTATATCCTATCCTATCAAATTGACCCCTTGGCCTTGATCAAAAATGAAAAAAAACAAGTTCTTAGAAGTCTCTTGACATTTCCATTATTTTTTACTACATTATTTTCATGACATCAGGTCATTATCTCATGTGCTATCCAACACTACTCCATGAGCCTACATTACTATATTCTTTTTCCCCTAGCTTGGGTAATCTTGAGGAGACTATCTTTGAGGGTTTCATTCACCCTCTTCATCCATTATTGTTTGTTCACCTCATCCATCAACTTTCTCATCCATCTGCAATATTCTATACCTTGCTATATATTAGGGGCAAACCAATGTGATCTTGATTGAGAATGAGTAAAATAAAAAAAATAAAAAAATAAAAAAATCACAAGAAAATTACAATAAAATCATGTGGTGAAAACTTGGATATAGGCACCACTTGTGACAAGTTAGCTCCTCCCTTTATTAGGATTCTTCTACCGTATCGTCCCATCTGTATATACCCATAATAAAGTGGTTCTCACAGTCACTATTCACCTTATATATATCATAATAAAATGGCCAATCCATGATTCCTATCCATTGTATAAATCCCTAATAAAAATCCATCATAACTTTGCCTATTGTCCTAGTCTTCACCCTATTCCAGTGTGTCTTTCTTCACCCATAATAATTTAGTCCATCACCTAGCTAGGGGCATGTCCTCGGCCTAGTTTGGGAAGTGGATCTATGATAGTCATGACTCTTAGAGGACAGAATGGAGTAATTTTCACCAGACAAGAAAACACAATCAACGGTTCTTACACAATGCTATTCTAATCATGATTCATAATCTATGACACATCTTTCAAAATATGATTGTTTATCTATACATTTGTAACAACATCACATCAACCACACTGATCAATAAACCTAACACTATCTTTTGGAAAAATAAATATATATTCATGGAAGGCATGTTAGAATGATTTGTTGTACAATTTTGCATTCATATGTGGATTTCATTGTTATCATGTTCTTATGCTATTCCGGGATATCTTTGACATGAGTTTAACACTCCAAATATGTCATTGATTAGAATGGCTAGGATGGGACATGCTATTTTCTTTGATTGTTGTTTGTGGGATATCGTCCAATGAAGTTGAAGGAACAAATAATTGGGGTGTCTATGCATAAGAGCCTTCATCCATTCCATAAGCATTAACAACATTATAAATCTTGTTGTTATACAAATGCTATTGACAGTTATGCACCACACATACCTCAACTCCAAATATTTGTTCCCTGATGGAGGGGGATATTCCTTGTCTGTTATGCAAATGAAACTCAGGTAATCTCGATCCAATTATACCTAGATGCTTGTCAAGTTTGCTACATTAAATTCCATTCAAGAAGTGCTCAGGTCATCCTGGTTTAATTATACCATGATGCTTGCATCTTCTTACAACATAACGAGCTCAATGATGAATATAAAATTCCAATAATTATGAAGTTCTAAGATTTTTCTAAAGTTGTGGAGATACTCATTTTGCAAATCATTTTCCATTGCATTTAATAGATCATAAAAACTCCTTTTATAGGGTTTTCTAGGATATCTTTCTTATATCACCTTTTCTCTTTATTTATTCTTTCTATGCCCCCACATCTGGCATTTATACATCATCCCCAAAATCTCTTGGTTTATCATCTATTAGGCTCTCTCATCCAACAATCCATCCTATACCATCTTTTTCAAACAAGTACATTCTTCATCTTCGTTCCATTCATATCACATCAAATGCAAGTGTTGTCAACACAACATTTATCTTGAATTTTGGAAACTTCACTATCAAGGATTATAGGTCCTTCACCCAGAACCCAAGGAATCAAGGTCAATTTTCAGTCTATATCATAGAAATATATCTTTTTCTATTAAGGCTCCATCATCTTATACACACTTCATTTTGATAAAATCCTAATTGGAACCTTTGTCTATCACTTGTTTGCAAAACCTTCATCAAAATTGTAGATCTATCAACCCATAATCTTATCTACCCAACCATCTATCAATCGTCATCAATCAATCCAGTTGCAATCATCATAAATTATCCCATCTACTGCACTATCAATCATTCACTCCCATTTCTTCTGAATCTTTTCGTGAGATTGATTGAAAAAAGGAAAAAAATTATAATAATAACACAATCATCAATTTTGTCAACCAATCTCTCGAGGGGGCATGCATAGGTCACTTTTGTCAACATTGTCTAGGGCAGGGGCAAAAAGATGGATTTTTCTTTGAAACAAGATGACAAGCACATTATTTCAAAGAGGGGAAAAATGTATACACTTAAAAATGGCTTCGTTGATTAACTAATTAATTAAATATTTATTATTTAATTAATATTGACTTGATGAATTTATTAAATATTTATTATTTAATTAATGTTTATTTCTTCTATTTATTAAGTAAATTATTTTAATTTATTTAATACATTCACTATAGTCTATTCTTCTTATCCTAAGTCTTCTAAATTAGTCTTATTAAAGTGATTAATTGCACAGTCACTAAATATGACTTAGTATCCTAGTCCACCTCATAGACCTAGTCACTTGACAAATCACTTTGGCTAAAATAATTAATTATTATTAAATTTTAATAAATCATTATCCTCACCCACACATGTCCTATTCTTAAGGGCTATGTGGCCTCATAAGACTTGGTCTCATGACCACATGTCTTCCCCTACACCAAGTCAAGAAGCAATCCCTATTCCTAAGGAGCTTGTCAAGCCAGTTCAAAGAGTCCAAGATGACTCATGGGACACTTGTACCAAGAGTCCTCATGAGGAAAAAGTCCTTCCTCTTTCCTCTCCATGGTCTTTCTGAGACACTTGACATGTGTCTTTTCCTTCCACCTTCTTCTCCTCTATGTCAATATAGGAGGAACATCCTCCCTATTCTTCCTCTAACATTCCAACTATACCCCCCTTTCTCTCAACCTCTTCAACCAATTCAATAGCAACCCTAGGATCTTCCACCTTTCAATCTCCACCCTAGGATCATGCCACCTAGGCTTAGATCCTCAAAAAACCTATAAAAGGAGCCTCATTCCCCCTTTGTGATCTAATAGAAAAATAGGAGAATCAAGCATTCAAGTAGTGAGCATTCAAGAAAAGGAGAATTCAAGCATTAAAGTAATCAAGCATTCAAACCATCACATTCAAGCATTCAAGCAATCACACCAAGCATCCAAGCATTTCCATACCATTCCATAATCCATTTAGTTGCATTTTACATATATTCACTCAAATCTCCACATTTTTGTGACATCTTGGACAAGGAGCTTCATAGGAAATCTGAGAGCTCAACACCCAAGAAATCAAAGCTAGGAGGACAATGGAGACAAGCTGCAAAGGGTAGGTGAAGGTAAAACTTGTTCTTTTACTTCATTTGATTATTTTTATTCTTCATTGGGTTGCATTTAGATAGATTTATTAGCTTATTAATAGTATTATTTCATTTATCATAGTTGACATCTATTTTGAATACATAAACTACTAAGAACAATTGAGCATAAAGCTCCTGAAAACAACTGAAAGTAAAATGCTATGATTCTATTACTTGTTGGACTGCAAAATAATCAACTTCGCCAACCCTTGTTATAACATCAGACTTCTTATTTATACACAAAGTTCGACCTAAAACTAACCTAATCTAACTATACACTTGTTAAATATAATTCATTGTCATATGGTTGGTACTACCTGCACCACTTACAATCACCTCGGGATATGCATAGGCCTGACAAGATAGAAGAAGAAGATAAGAGGAGAAATCTGGAAGAATCAACATAGAGAAGAGTGTTGAGGTATTTATATAATAAATCTGATCATCCTAATAACCGAGGCTACATGCCTCATAAATGCAAATTGCGGCTCCCTTTCTTCAATGTGCACCAGGTAATTAATGTGGGAGAGGCACCTTGGGAGAATCACCTATCAAAGCCATATCCTCCACCTGACATACCTTATCTAGATCACCTACTTGCTGACCCTTATTAGCTTCTTGATAGTGATCATTTGACACTAGGGAACCTAGATGTAGACCACTATGAATGAATACAAAACTTTGGACCAAGAACTCCATAGTCTGGGAGCTTACGCTCAAAGAATAATGAATCTTCAAAACTGTACCCTGCTAGTGAAAATCTCTGGAGTCTAGAGAACTTTATTGTTCCTTGTTTTGTTTGAAGGCCCTCCAAAATCTGGTTGATTCCTTCTTCATTACATCCTTGATGCATCATTTTGTTTAAGAACATTTTGTAAAGCGAAGAGGTGATGAAATGCGATGTATGTATGGAAGTGTATGTGAAAGAGTTAGAGATGACTAATGGAAGATGAGAGATTAGAGATTGATAGATTTTGTTGAGAGCTATAACTAGAACTATCAAAGAATTGGAGATTCTTTTTTTTTATTAGTGAGAACACTTTGTAATAGAAGTATTGGTTGTAAGAGTTGTAATATGAATATACCCCTAACAGGGTGTTTTATACCTTTAACAAGGTTGATATTCCTTCAACAAGAAAATTTACTATGTAATATTCAGCTCCTATTAGGGACATTATACTTTATGGCATGCTTGTGGGTACCATCCCCACTAGGGTTTTCCCTTGGCTAGGGTTTCCTCAGAAATCATATGGTTTATGTGGAAAAAGTTTCATTTTAATTTAAAGTGTTGTAATACTGATTCACTCCCCTCTCAGTATTACTTAATCCTAACACTATTATCAAAATCATTAATCTCAAATGTAACCAACTTACCAATAGTAGCATAAAGTGGAACATTCATCCAAGGAATGGATCTAAACTCTTGTATAGAAGACACTCGAATATAATAGCTTGGTAGAAAGGTTCTTAACATTTTTCTTGTAACATGTTCCTTTTTTATGGCTCCACCAGCTCCTCTGGTAGAATTAACAATCTCCTTAAGTCTAGTGTTGTATTGTATTATGTTTTCTCTATCTTTCATTCTCATTGAATAAAATCTACCTCTCAGACTTTATGCTTTTTCTTTCTAAACATGATGATCTCCACCATAGGTCAAAATAAGCTTATCCCACATTTGTTTTGAAGTAGTACATCCATCAAGTTCATCATATTCCTGGTCAGTAAGTGTAGAAGTTATCTCAATCATGACTTGTGTTTTTTCTTACTTTTGTATTTCCTTAGTGATTGTCAAAGGTGCAGTGGTCAGTGCTACATATTCATTATAAGGAAAATGAAGTCCATATTCTCCTATTCTAGACACATGCAATCTCATTCTTCTTTTCCATGTAGAGGGATATTCCCTATTCAACTTTGGTTCTTCCCTCTTATATATTTTTAGATCTTGACTCAAGTCCTTTTAAACTTAACACTTCAGAGAACCAATTCTTTGATACCAATTGTTGGTCCCACTAAGAGGGGGGTGATTAAGAAAAAATAAAACTCAAACACTTAAAAATTAGCTAACTGATTCACTTGGTAGAAATGAACACAGTAATAACTGATTAACCAAATAACTTAATAACTTAAACAACCATACATATCATAATATATAAATCAATCATTCAAACTCATTCAACACATTATTTAACAAGGAAACCCAATATGTGAAAAATCTTTATGATAATTGTGACCCAGAATAAAAAATGCACCTTTCTGAACTACACTCACTTAAGAACTTATCCTGTTAAATATTACAAACACGTTTGCTAAATGTGACCCTTTTAATGGATGTACCTTAGATCTTTTAAGATCTTCACCCTGTTAGGAGTGGCCTTGCTAGAGGAATTTAAACACTCTTTTGGAATGTTACCTACATCTAGGAATTACAAATAGGATTGTTAAATCCGCTTGGTTAAGGTATTTTCTCTATTACAAATGCTAACAAGCAATAGTAAAACTTTGATATGTAAATATAGCAACTAACTTTTTCTTGTGTTAGATCCTTTATGGTCACATGAATAATGGCATAACATTATCTATTTTCCTCTGATTTGGCCTATAGATTTTTCTCTTTCTGCTTCTTTGTTATGCTCGGTAACTCTATTCTTTAGCTTCTTAATTCAATTCACAATTATCATACTGTCTATTTATTTCTCATCCTTTATATAGACAAAATTTTTCCTCTTAATCTCCTTTCTTAGATTTTCCATGATTTGTGCTCAGTCATTTGATTATCTTCTTCATAAATCTCAACTCAATAAGCCATTTAACTTTTACCTCATAGCTTGAACTTTTCTTAGAACTCTCATATTCAGGTTTAACCTCTTGATCTTCACCTTAGATCTTCTCATCAAATTTTATCACTCATAGATCTTGTAAAGAACTTCCTTTATTTCTCAACAACATCCCAATCATCATAGCTTTGTATTAAATTTGATCTTATCATCATTTTCAATCAATATTATTTACTCGGTAATTTTCTTCGCAACTTGGTAGCTAAATTTTTTCACTGCTCGGTGCTTGGTAACTGAAACTGACTAACGCAACTGTATACTGACTGACTCTGTCTAGCTCAGTAGAGTAATTCTATTTAGTCATAACTTAACTCTTTGCAATTTCCAGCTTAATCAATCAAGTGTACCGACTTGATAACATCAAATATATATTAGAAAACAACTATATCAACATTACTTCATCATTGTCTGATTTGTATTTGTCACCCATCTAACTTCTCATTTCTATGATATGGTAACATAATAAAAGTTAGTAAATCAATTGTTTGACATTAATGAAAAAACAATAACTAAACTAACCATTTCTACAAACATGTATATTTATTATCAACTAATCTTTATCATCTCCATCAGTTGATCAACAATACCATCGTCACTTCAACGCGACTCTTAGACAGCTAAGTTCTTATGGGGTAACTTATTTTCTTTACTTTGATGCAATTCCACTTGCGGTGTGATACAGGAGCATCCTGGGTGTAAGGGCAATCTTGCATCACCCAAAAATATTTCTGTTTTCTTTTCAATAAGGGCTACCTTTTGCAAAGTTGCTATTTATGGAAACTTTCTATTTTTAGTAAGTTGTTCATACGATCTCAGAATGTTCTGATTTTGCATGTGGAGGTTAATCTTAGTCATATCAGCCTACCAGTAAAGTTTCATGGCTAGATCAGGTCTAGTTTTGAAGATATTGAAAATTTTTGGTATTGAAAACAGGGTACAGAAACTTCGAGCTCAGTTTTGAAGGCTTTAGAGGCCC
>MU223161.1:1101292-1113128 GCA_018584345.1 Thuja plicata
GAAAATAATTTTCCTTCAAAATTTTTGTTCGGGTTTCAAAAGTTATTTTGAGCCGACTTTGATGTACAAAATTGAAAAATAAAATAATTCTAAGTTTGGTCGGCCCTAAGGGCTAAATTTCTGGAACATTCTCGGGCGGTGGAAATTGCCTATATAGAGAAGGCCCGTAGTGTTGTCTTAGGCAGTTCGGGACAGTTCTAGGTAGATCTAGGTAACAATTTGAGGCTTTGTCCTACAGAATATTGTAAGGGGAATACCCATGTGGCTTTGCATATTGTAATTCTAAAATTTTTTAATTTCGCATTTGTGGAGATAATAAGAAGTTCATTTTCTGTTCTTGCAAATTGTTGTTGCTTCTCTGTTTTTGTTATGTGTTTGTGGTATTAAGGGGAGCGCCCTTCATCATAGTGCCACATCAGAAAGGGGAAAAATGTAGATGTCTAAAATATTAACCAAATTAATAACTCCTTTGTACTCATCTAAGTATTTAATTTATTCAATTAAATTGTTTCCCTTATTTTTATTTATATGTAATTTAAATACTATCCCAATGTATTATAATTTAATACATTTACCTCACAAAATCTCTTTTTAATAAATTCATATTTATTAAAATCCCGTGACACTCATATTTTTTCTAAGATATGATTAATTTAAATCTAATTTGAATATTAATCTAAACCTAACCTAGAAGCCTACCCTACTCCTACCCTACTCCTATCTATCCCACTTGCTAAACCTACCTTCTCACTTAATCATATGATAATCTCACTTAAAATGTGATTCCTAACCTTTTTAGTGCTAATGGAATGCTCACACATGTGTGAGAAACCCATCCTAATGAAGCCACCCAAATTCCTTAAATGCAACCACATTCTTGTCCCCCACATATTTTCTTAAGGTTTCTCACACATGTGTGAGCAACCTTGAACCACACAAGCTTTAAATTCTCAAAATTGACTTCTTCTATAATCATGTGTCCCTTATATGGCTCCTATGTATATTCTACATAGGTGCGCCCTCATCCAAGCACTTCTCTTCACTCCAAAATGTTAAACCTATTTCAAAATTTTGCCTGGTTTTGTGATTTTCTCATGTTTTTGCAATTGATTTAGGTCTCTGTCCCTTAGGGTTTTGTCTTCACCATGAGAATATATCTTAAACCCTAAACCCTCATGACTCTTTTCTAATTTGAAGTTACTTTTGTAACTTAAATATATGTCTTAAGTCACGTGTCTTATGTCTTGGTGGGGCCATCTTTATTTCCCTAAGACTTGTTGTGGTCTTGTTTTAATTTTGCCTACTTTGCCTAATTCCCAATATGTTTTATCTTTACTTGGCTGAGGAATATTCTTTATCTGGTGTTGCTTGTTATCTCCCAATCTCTAGATGATATGGAATATTCTCTTTTCATTTAGAGATTGTGTGTAGGCCTTCGATTGTGATCTAATCCTATGGATAATGCTAAGTCTTGTAATGTAACTTTGATGTAGACACCTAAAATTGACCAGGTGTATCTCAAGCATTCAAAATTGTAAATCTCAGCCAAATGCCTTAAAATCCCATCTCAATGCATTAAAATAGACATTTATCAAATCAAGTGGACAAAAATCAAATCAGATTAAATCAAAGGATTAAATAATCATGAAATCAAATAATTAAATTCAAGCCTAAAGGGACTAATCAAATTATGCAATTGATTTTAATCAATTAATTGTATAGTTCAAATCAAAAAGATCAAATCCAACCCATTCACTCTTCCATGGCTAAATTAATTAAATTATTGAGTTATTTAATTCCTAATTTCTTTGAGACAACCAACCAACTTTCCCTCCATTTGAGAACTCCTCAAAGCTTTTGACTTAACCAAAGTTTGATCATGATCAACTTACTCTACCCCCTACCCTTGGGAAAATGTTATAAATACAAGCCATTTCCTTTGTGTTTGGGATCCAAAAATTTCAAGAGCAAAAGCATCCTTATTATAGGCATTTGGAGAGCATTTGAGATCTTTCGATCATATTTCAGCATTTGCATAACATTTAGAATATCATGTTTAGGAGCATTTCTTGTTTTATAATACATCTTGGAGCATTTTGAGCTAGATTTGAGCATTGTTTATGATTTATTTATCGTTCTAGGATTGTCCTTGGGAGAGATTAAGACTGAGAGCTCTCTTAACAAAGATTAGATAGAAAACCATGAGATGATATGGGTTTTAAACTTCAATTCTTAGATTAAATAGCATTTTCTTTCCATAGAGTTGTTTCTTATTATCTTAATTTCATGAAGGCGTTAATCTTACACACACAAATGGCGCCCACCATGGGGCTCTGAGCCTCATTGCTAACGTTTAATCTTAATATTTTGTGTGTTTTTCTTTGTTCTTTGTGCTATTTTGCAGGAAAATAGGTGAAGAGCCACCTATACGATATTCAAAGCCAACTGTGAACAATAAAATGCCACCTACAAAGTTTCTTTCATCTCCATCTTTTGTTCTTCAGCCGCATGCTAGATAAAGTGTGCTTCCTGCTAGATAAAGTGTGCCGCATGCTAGATAAAGTGTGCCACCTGTTAACTTTGAAGAGCCTCATTCTAGCAACCTTTGGCTGCATCTTATACCTTTTATACCACCTGTTATTTTTGTTTAGCCACCTGTGATTTTTTTAAGCCACTTAGTAGGCTTTAAAAGCCACTTAGAAAGTTTCTATTTACGTGTAGCAACATTTAAATGCTGTCTTTTAGCTATTAAATGCCTTGTAAATGTTTTTTCTTTAAATCAGGTTTTTATTGATTTGTTCACTATTTTGACTCTATGTTTTTCTGTCCTACAGATGAAAAATCACCCAAAGGTGTAGAAACTAGAGAAACGGGTCACAAGGCTTACCAAAGAGGTGAGAATTAAGGTTAAAAATGACAAACAAATACATGCAATTTTAGAGAGTTTATTTGAGGAGGAACACTTATATGATCACAACATTAAAGTGTTTTTTGCTTACAAGAGAAAATTTCCCACTCTTTAATTAATTTTCATGCCTACTTCTTTAAGCTTTGATTTAATAAGATTTTCATTAAAAGATCTTTTAGTAGGGAATTTTTATTTTTTGTTTTCCAAGTTTTCTTCACTTTGTCTCTCTTTGTGTTGACTAACTTTTTGGAGGAGCCGGAGTGGGAAAGATTGCCACTAGGTGAGTGGAAATAAACCAAATCACTCAAAAATGTCCCTAGCCTTGCTAGCTTTGAAAAACCAGGTATTTATCTAATCAAGCTTGCATTGCTTAACTTGTGGCAAATTATTTAAATCTAGCATAATTAGGGACACCCTACTATTTTTTGTTGAAATGAGACATTAGGTATATGCTCTCAACTTTTCAAAGTTGATCAAAAATCCAAAAGTGTCAAGTTTGGGTGGTAGAAAGAAAGGGAAGATTAATTGAACCACACATCTCCTTTTTAAGAACCTCCTTGTCAAGAGGTTGAAAATGAACAATTTTTGCTTGAGTTTTTTGGAACAAAGAAAAACAATAGGGATATGCTCTTCACTCTTTGAGTGAATCAGATTCCCAAACTTGTTGGACTAAGTTCAATTCTTGCTTTCCATATTTATGCTAGCTAAATAGAGCTTTAAAGGGCCTACCTCTTGAGAATTTCCTTACGAGGATGGTGAGAGAGAATGACCCAAAGTGGGAGATATTCGCTTTTACCACGATGTCACCTGACCCACTATAAATAAATGCACTTTACCTTAATTGGAAAGTGACTAAACCTTATGCAAGCCATCCTCACTTCCTCGAGTAGTCCTTTGAGATTGCACAAAATCATACTTTCATGCATGTGGGAAGCCCACAAGGGGGTAAAGGATCTTAACAAGATTTAGAGCGGAAAGGATTGAAAACCTGGATAAAATAGCAGACCTACCTTTGTAGAGCCATTATTAAAAGACAAATTTGTTTGACTCTAAGGTAGACTGTTTGGAAGAAATTCTTGTGCAAACCTGTAAAAACATCTAAGAACATACACTTTTAGTGTGGTTTTAGGGATATGGTATAACTTTGATGTGTGTCTTGAGTTTGTACTCTGTTTTCACACAAGATTCATTTTTTACAAATCTAATCAAATCCTTTAAATTTTTAAACCCAAAAAAATACAAAAAAATTGATAAAACCAACTTTGATCAGCAAAGCACCACATACCATCATTTTGGAGCCACGTAAGAACAAAGCTAGGCCGCTTACAAATTTTAAAACACTTCTTGAAATCATTTAACAACCGCGTAAGCCACTAGAAAGTGTCGCATATAAACATTTTAAAACTGCTTATCAATAGGAAAACATCGCTTGCTAACTACAGAGCACCACGTACAGTGATTCTAGTGGCCTCTTATCAATGATAAAAGGTCACCTACACACAGGCAAGAGCCACCCAGAAACAAAGAAGGGAAAATAGTGGGTATATGTTAAAGGGTTGAAAACTAGAAAATTTCATTTTTGAATACCCTTTTGGACATTTTACCTCTGTGAATACTAAACTGGATCAAAATCTGCCATTATTGGGCATTTTACAAATTTATCCACAGATTGATCATTTAAGCAAGTTAAAAACCTAGGATCTTCATTCAATTCATGTTAATGCAAATTTTTACTCGATCCCATTACATTAAGACTACCCTACAACTAGATGGATCTTATTTAAGGCAAGAGTGTCCTTTTCCAGGTGATCCTTTTTCTTCAAGGCCATTATAAGAACCCATAAAGGAAATAGAATCAAGGATGTCTTTCCCATTTGGCCATATTGATCCTGATCAAATCAACCATGTAAACAAGGACATGAATAGTCAGGGAAATGTTGATCCTAACAACAAAGGACCCAACAACAATACCAATGGAGGAACAAACATGGACCCTAACAATCAAGGGATGAACAATACCAACAATGGGGGAAACATTGACCCTAATGATGAGGAGTTAACTGATAAAAAGGTTAATGAAGCTATAAAAAGCCCTTTCTTCATGAAACTTATGGAAAAAGTTTTGGAAAAAAACAAGGAGAAGTACTTCTTAGACCTAGCACAAATGGGTCTCAAACTTCCACATGATTATGATGTCGCCTTACTCAAACAAGAAGAAGCTAAGGCTAATCCCATTGACATCATGAACAAGAAATTCCAACTTTTCCAGATGTAATTGGACATGATAAAACAAAGTGGGTCTCCTAAACCCTTTTCTATTGAAGCTTTGTGTCCATTTCCATTTGATAAGTCTTTAATCATTATCCCATTTCCAACAAATGCTATTTATCCTAAATATGATAAATATGAAGGAACATCTGATCCTCAAGATCACTTAAGGGAATTTTGTGCCCTAAGTCTAGAGTTCATGCATGACCCAACTTACTTTATGAGGTTATTCCCTAGAAGTTTGAGAGGTATGGCAATGGAGTGGTTTTCAAAGTTACCCTTTGGCATTCGAACCTTTGAGGAATTGGCCTCTAAGTTTGTGACTCACTATTCCTATAACATCAAACATGAGGGTACAATGCTTAATTTATGCAACACCAAACAAAGAGAAGGAGAGGGATTCCTAATTTTCCTACAATGATGGAGAGCGGTATTTTCTAGATACCCTCGAAGTGTACTTGAAAAGGAAAAGATGGATATTTTTGTAAACAGCTTGAATCATGAAATGAACTATCGATTAAGGCTACAATGTCATAGGTCATTCCAAGACCTAAGTGAGAATGGGGTGACAATGGAAGAGGTAGTGATAAAAAGTGGAGAAATAAAACTCTGCAAAGATAACAAGAATAACAACAACAACAACAACAACAACAACAAAAATACCTCCAACACTAATCAAAATCAAAATTCCAACAACAACAACTGATTTTGGGTGAAGAATAACAACAATAAAGGAGTGGGTAATGATGGAGTGGTAGATGCTAATGCTTTAAAGGCTACCCCTTTCAATCTCACTCAAAACTCATCTCAAGACAATAATGTGAACCAAGCACCTAAATTTCCCTTTAACAACAACAAAACTAATAAAAAATTTGGGAATAATCAAGGGACTTACAAGCCTAAACCTTTCTTTGCACCTACACACAAAAGGACATTAACTAATTTTGGTGAACCATTGGAGAATGCATTAAGGACACTTATTGAAAATAAACTTATTGACTTACCAGTGGCACAACCATATGAACCTCAAATAAAGCCAAATTGGTGGAGTGAGAATAACCATTATGAGTATCATCGAAATAGAGGACATAAGACCAATGATTTCATGTGTCTTAGGCATGTGGTACAAGATCTCATAGACAATTGTGTGATAAGAGTGGATGGCCCTCAAACTAATGAAGATCACACAACCTTTAAAACTCCTTTCTATAAGAAAGAAAAAGGAGAATCTTCCAATTCAAACAATGGAGGAAACAGTGTGAATAATGCAAGAGGCAATCATAATGTTAACTTTGCTCATACTTATGACAAAACCATCAATGTTTTTGTGGTTAAAGATCAACCTATTCAAGGTTTTTCTAATGCCATCACAAGGGGGAAAGCCTCAAAGGTTACCCTACAAGGGGGTACTCCTATTACCATTGGCCCTAAAACACCAACTATTTTGGCTAAACAAACACCACCCACAAAAAAGCCTTATAGTTTGGTAGATCAACTACAAAAAACTCCAGCACAAATATCAATTTTGGAGTTGTTTAAATTATCTCCTAGTCACATGAAGATCCTAGAAAAAGCCTTGTGTGAGATGACTTTTCCTATAAACTTGGAGGAAGATAAATTTTAGAACATGGTAGGGCATCTAATAGCCCCTCATTGTCTTTCCTTTTCAGAGAAAGATAACATGTCTATCATGCATCCTCAAAAATTACCCTTGCATATATAGGTATTAATCAAAAGACATAGGGTCAAGAGAGTTCTCATAGATGGTGAAGCTAGTCTTAATATTTTCACTTTAAACCTTGTTAAGTCATTAGGGTTATCTGAGTCTTCCATTGATCCAAAGAAGAAATCACTATTAAGGCTTATGATGAGGAGGAAAGATCTTCAAAGGGTATGATCATTCTACCAATTCAAATGGGACCTATCAAAAACGATACCATATGTTAGGTGCTTGATATGTGTTGGAGATTTGATTCTGCATAGTTGATTGATTGTATGTTTGTCATTGATGATAATATATAATACACAGTAGTACTTCTATATGTACTTATCCATATGATGAAATGAAGACTTGCATGGATAGATACATGTTTTTGACATGTTTATTATGCTATGTTCATACACACAGACCCAGATATGATGTTTCAGTAAAGATATGTAATTCTGTTATTAACGGTTACAGTTCTAGAGGAATAACGGTTTAAGGCTGACATATGTAACATGTTTCTAGAGTTGCACTTGTCATCAAGATATGCATATGTATATTCATTATTATTTGTGCATTTTTGATATTAATCTAAAGGTGCCAAACATATTTCAAGAAGATTGCAATGTTATGGTCAATTTGGTGAAGCTGACTTAGTGAAGCAACGTGTCTATTTAGTTTATACTTGTGCAGTTGTAAATATGCTTGTACACTTAGTAGAGCTGACAAGGATGTTATGAAGAGTTGTCTAATAGGTACCATGATCTCATGCTTGGAGTATGTACTTATAGAAGGTCATTTGTGATAAGAAGAGTTGCGAAAGCCATAGATAAGAAAAGCAGAGCAGAGTGTTAAAGCAGCAGAGCTATATTTATCATATGTTGATAATATAGATATTGAAGTAGAAGCTTATAGAACACAGAGAAGATTATTGTAGTTCTTTACAAGAGGTTAAAGCATCAATGCACAAAAGGAACTGATCAGACAAGAAGTGTCACAAACAATAGTTCACCTTGTTTATACAGTGTGTATCAAATAACTAGAAGGTTGTAGCCTTCACCACTTGGATAGTGAGTCCACCACCCCTAATAGGGTTATTGTAAAAGACTCCTAACAGGGTCAGACCCTTAACCAGTTCACTATACTAGTGCATTGTAATTAACAACTCCTAACAGGGTTGAAAGATCTTTTAATAGGGATTACAATAAACAATATAGTTCTTTGTGGGTTCTAATTCCCACCGGGGTTTTTACCATTTGGTTTCCCCATAACCAAATTGATGTGTGTGTAATGTGTTATCTGAATGTGCATTTAATTTATGTCAATTTGGATTAATAAGTACAAAATATTTAAATTTGTTGATAACTGATTCACCCCCCCTCTCAGTTATCCCTGAAGTATTCTAACAATTGGTATCAGAGCCAAGTGCCTTGGAGAGAAAGCCTAATAGCTTAAGGTAGATCAGATGGCATACTTCAGAAAAGAGATTTCTAAGTTTGATGGAGAGAACTATCTGGATTGGAAGAACAAAATGATTACACATCTACAATGTGTTGGCTTTGAGATCTTTGAGATTTCTACACAAGAATTTGATATTCCGTCTTTAAAAGACCTTGAAAAGGATGATGCTACAAACAAACAGAAGGAGGTATTCACAACAAATGCTATTGCCAAAGAAGCCCTTATTAGTGCCCTATCAGACAGTGAATTTTCTGAGATCAAGAAAGTTGAACGAGCTTATACCATATGGAAGTATTTGGAAGATATGTTTAAAGGAGACATCCAAGCAAAGAATGCGCGCAGCAAGACATGGAAACAGAAATATAATAGTCTTGAAATGTTACCTGAAGAAAACATTAGAGCTTATAATAAGAGGATAAATGATGCAGTATTTGGAATTAGAAACAATGGAGGAGAAATTTTAGAAGACATAATGGACAATTTAATGAGTACATTGATAGCAGACTATGAAAGCAAAATCAACATTCTAGATGAGACCATGCAGTTTTCTAAAGACTTAAAGAGAGAGACTTTGATCAACAAAATCTCTGCATTTGAGATATCAAGATTGAAGACTGAACCTAAGAATGAAACAACCTTCAAAGCTTCAATCCATGGTAAGAAATCCTCACACATCTCTAGTCATAATGAGAATGAATAAATTGATGAAGAGTTAGAAGAGATAATTGCCATGATTGCTAAGAGAGAAAAGAAAGGAAAAGGAAAGTATGAAGTGTTAGAAACACTGAGAGGGGGGGGGTGAATCAGTGTTTATCAATTAATTATATTTCAGCCAATTAAACATATATCAAATGTGCATCCAAAGAATCATAACACAAGAACACATAACACATGATATGATAATGGAGAACCTTGATCAGAGGAAAACTCTGGTGGGGATTAGTACCCACAAAATATTGTACTAGGTATAATGAACCTATTAAAGTTCCTTTGCCCTGTTAGAAGCAGTCTTTAAAAATTAAGTACAATGACCTAGTTAAAGGTCTGATCCTATTAGGAGTCTTTTACAATAACCCTATTAGGGGTGTATGGCTCACTACCCAAATAATATGAAGGCTACAACCCTCTGAATGTTGATATGCACTATATCAAAAAATGAACTACTATAGTGACACTGTTGTCTGATCAATTTCGTGTATGCGTGGATGCTCTTACTTCTTCAAGGAGTTATATCATCTTCTGAATTCATTATACTATCCCTCTATAACTTCTTCTTACACAATAATCGACACTTGTAACATATCTTAACATTACATACTTATATCTTCAAATCCAAATAGGCGTGACCCAAAACAAATCACTAGTCGGCCTTAAAAAAAATTACATAATGCTTCCAAACAAGTCATCCCAAGCGTGTTTATTATAACGTTAATTAAATTATTACAAATTTATAAATAAAGGCGCTTAGTCATTACATTATAAAATCATACACGCTGATCAAAACTGTAGTCAGTTTCCATGCTCTATTTCCTGGACTGTAGGTCTACTAATGTGTCTGTAATTTTTATGTACTAATGTTTCATACTCTACCCGTTTGGATCTAGCATGTATGTACACCATAGAGTATATATCTAAGAACACATGTTCTAGTGTGATCTCTAACATGTGCGTTGATGTGCTAATATCTGTATCTCTCTGTCTGTCTTATTTTCTATACTTAGCCATTTTATCTTCTAAGTTATCTTTGATAGAAACTTAGTATGACTTTGTTGCCATGATTGATAACACAAATTAAGTCATGCTTCCTCAGGAAGTTAGCTTGCCAACAATCTCCCCCTTTTTCATTTATGGCAACAAAGGAATGTGGCTAAGTTACTCAAACTTACTTCATACAAAAATGATTGTATATCACAATACTTAATGATATATACATCTCTGCATATACACATTCTATACTACTCCTCTTTTGACATTAATGACAAAGGTGTGCAAAAACTGTAAGTCCTCAACATACTTAATCCATATAGACTTTTGGGTACACAACTTGAAGAGATTGAATCTCATTTTTCCAAAATACTTTCATTGCATCAACAGTCTGCAGATGCGCGCATAAGGCATATGTCAATTTCTCCATTTTTATCAAATAAATGCAAGGACCTTGATCATATGTCTGTATGGTGTTATCAATCTATTTTATGTTCTCATTAAGAACTTCTAGGGATGGCACAAGTGCATTCCTCAACTATGTTTGCCTTACCCTTATCTTGCTGACTTCCATCTTTGCATTCTCAATTTTGTCTAACTACCCTTGGTAGACATTGCTGCATATGCTCATATCTTGCATGGAATTTTCAACTGATTTTCTTATGTTGTCCACCATTTCTTCTACTTTTTTTTATCTTTTTAGTGTGCTCAAAGGTGAGCTTCACTCTATCCATATAGTTTTCTATGACTTTCTTTCCTTTATTTTCCAATTCCTTCAATATAGCCTGCCCAATCTTTAAGGAGTTTAGATCTAAGGTAAAGTTCTTTACCAAGTCATTTAATCTCTCCTTGTATTCATCTTCTGCAATTTTAGTAACATATTCTACTAGGCTAGTGAAATGTGAATTGAAGTTTGATAAGATGTTGTCTACATCTTAAACTATTTGTGCTTTGGCTACTTTCTTATCAGTAGGAACTAACTCATTCAAAATGTTTATTGATTCCACAAAGTGAGGGTTCCTCATCACATGTTTATCTTTTGCCTTTTCCATGGCAAGGATGCTGATCTTGATAAGGTCTTCTTCTCCCCATGCATCTAAACTTTCTGAGTCAGGAGTTAACCTTAAAAACAATGATGTAGATGGTTGAGTGGATGTTGAGAAAATAATATTCTGACTTGTGTCAACACATTCACTTTTGACATGAATCTGTGTTCATTGCTTCATCAACCTTATTCATATCATTATCAAAAGTTGTCATGGATATCTTGACATTGTCAACTATTATAGTATCTTTTGTATCTTTAGCTGTCTCAGAAGTTATTGTCACTATGGGTGTTGAATCCTATGGACCTATCATAGGCACAATCTAAATTTTTGGAGTTGTGACCTATTTAGGAGGAGCTGGAGTAACTTTTGGTGTAGGCATCATTGGTGGATACATGTGTCTATCCATAAAGACTTGTGCAAATACCTTTTTAGTTTCCTTTCCAAGCTGCTCATACTCTTTGTTCATAATCTGTAGAGTTCTTATCTTACTACAGAGATGAGGCTTCACTAGATCTAACAAAATAGCCTTCTCATCATGTGAACAGATAGGAAGAAGAGTATCCAAAGTTCCTTCTCTAACCTTCATGTCCTCTTCTATAGCATGTCTTTTCATTATCTCCAATATGTTCCATAATTGATCTGGTATTACTGTCTTAAGTTCAAGAACTGATTTCTTAAACTTGATCATATGAGATATGACCATAGAATGTATCTTAGTCTTATCAATTTCTTGATATTTGT
>MU223161.1:1127783-1149466 GCA_018584345.1 Thuja plicata
CTGTGGCACCTAAGGGAGAGAGGTTGGACACCTTACCAGCTCATGAAGATGAAAGATCACCTATACTTATTGAACCCATAGAAAAGGTTAACATTGGAACAAAAGAGGATCCTAAATTCATTCACTTAGCAACATCTTTGAGTCCTTTGGAGAGAGAAGAATTCATTGCATTATTTAAAGAAAAACAAATCAACTTTGCATGGTCATATGCTGATATGCCTGGATTAGATCCAAGTTTCATAATGCATGACTTAAATGTGAAACCAGGGGTTAAGCTCGTCAAGCAGAAGTTGAGACAAATGCATCCACATGTAGCCCTTTTAATCAAAGCAGAATTGGAGAAATTAATCAAAGAAGGATTCATAAGAGTAATAGCATATGCTAAATGGATCTCCAACATTGTATCGGTTACCAAACATGGTAAAACCATAAGAGTTTGTACATATTTTAGAGATTTAAACATTGCTTTTCCAAAAGACGACTTTCCATTACCTAGCACTGATGCTATTGCGGATCTCACTGCGGGTCATTCTATGTTTTCACTTATGGATGGATTTAGTGGGTATAATCAAATTTGCATTGCACCTGAGGATCAAGAGAAGACAACCTTTACATGTCCATGGGGTACTTTTTGTTGGAATGTAATTCCCTTCGGTCTCAAAAATGTCGGAGCCACTTATTAAAGAGCATTGACTACAATTTTCGATGACATGATGCACACCTTTATGGAAGATTATGTGGATGACATTCTAGCTAAGTCACATAAAAGAAAAGATCATTTATTGATACTTGAAAATATTTTTACAAGGCTAGAACAATTCAAAGTAAGACTCAACCCAAAGAAATGTGCTTTTGGGGTACAATCTGGAAAACTCCTAGGATACATTGTTTCAACAAAAGGTATTGAAGTAGATCCTGAAAAGGTACAAGCAATAATGGATATGGAAATTCCAAATAATATTAGTCAAATGAGGTCACTTTAAGGAAGGCTTCAATCTATAAAAAGGTTCATTTCTCAATTGGCAGAAAAATGCCATTCTTTCACTAGATTACTACATAAAGACACCATCTTCACATGGGATGATGAGTGTGATAAAGCCTTTAAATTTTTGAAAACAAACTTAATGAATCCACCTATCTTGATGTCACCTACTCAAGGAAAACGTTTTTTACTCTATATTTCAGCAACGGAAAGATCTTTAGAAGTCTTATTTGCACAAGAGGATGATGAAGGAAAAGAAAGAGATATCTACTACCGAAGTAGAACATTGATAAAATATGAGTTAAACTATACCTTCATGGAAAAGGGCTTGCCTAGCAGTGGTATTTGCCTCTGAAAAGTTAAGACATTATATGTTGTTGCATAAGGTGAAGCTCATAGCCAAAATCGATCCCTTAAAATACTTACTTAGAAAAATAGCTTTAACTGGAAGGATTGTAAAGTGGGTCATGGTACTTAGTGAATTCAACATTGAATATGTTGATAGGAAAACAATCAAAGGTCAAGTTATAGCTGATCAATTGGCTGAATATCCTCAAGAATCTACACATCCTATGCAAGTGGAATTCCTAGATTCTAAAATTGTGAATGTAGAAGCTAAGACATGGACTTTATACTTTGATGGATCTTATACCCAAAATGGTAGTGGAACAGGCATTCTTTTGATTACACCACAAGGTTACAAAATCCCAAAATCTTACAAGTTATTGTTCCCTTGCACCAATAATATAGCAGAGTATGAATCTTTGGTCATAGGAATCAAGATGGCCTTGGAATGGAATGTCATAGAATTACAAGTCTATGGGGACTCTCAATTAGTCATTAATCAAGTTAATGATGAATATAATACTAAGGATAAAAAATTGATGCCTTTCAAGAAATTGGTGGATGATTGGAAAAAGTAATTTTCTTTGATCACTTTTGAACAAATTCCAAGAGACAAGAATAGAGCAGTAGATGCAATGGCTACCTTGGCATCTTTACTTCAAATGCCTGATCAAAATAAAAAGTATGAGTTCTTGGTGGAAGAATTGGTTAAACCAATATCTCAAACCCTACCTATAGACCAAACCCATACTCAAAAGAAAAATTTCATAAGACAAGTGGCTCATTATACCATCCTTTTTGACACATTATATTGTAAAGGTCTTGACAGAATGCTCCTTAGATGTCTAGAGGAAGATGAATCCAAATCATCTTTAAAAGACATCCACGAGGGGATTTTTAGGTCACATTTGACTGGTTTAAACCTAGCTAAGAAAATCCTACATATGGGGTACTTTTGGAAAACCTTAGAAAGAGATGCTTGTCAATATGTCAAATTTTGTGCAAAATGTCAATACCATGGAGACCTGATCCATGCACCAACACAAGAATTACACCTTTTTTTCACACCATTGCCATTCTACCAATGGGTTTTTCATTTGATTGGCAAGATTTATCCACCCTCTTCAAATGGACACAAGTACATAATCATGGAAACAAAGTACTTCACTAAATGGGTTGAGGCTGTCCCTTTATCAACTACCACAGGGAAGCAAATTTACATGTTTATCCTAAATCATATCATTTGTAGATATGGTATTCCTCACACCATCATCACGGATAATGGAAAATAGTTTAAGAACAAATATGTTGATGAACTTTGTGACACATTCCATATTACACATCACTCTTCATCCATTTACTATCCCCAAGGTAATGGACAAGCAGAAGCTACCAATAAGAACATCCTTAAAATCCTTAAGAGATCCATTGGCAAGTCAGGAAAGGATTGGCATCTTCAAATCAATCCGGCATTATTGGCCTATAGGAATAGAATTCAAACCCCGATAGGAGCTACACCTTTTTCATTGGTTTATGGGGCCGAAGCTATTCTACCTTTAGAAGTTGAAATACCATGCCTAAGAGTGTCATTGCATGGATTAATCACAGATGAAGATTATAGAGTTTCCCAGCTTCAACAATTGGAATTGTTGGAGGAACATCAAACTCAAGCCTATGATCATTTGAAAGTGTATCAGAATCACATTTCAAGGAACTATAACAAGCATATCAAACCAAGAAGCTTTCAAGTAGGAGATCTAGTATTGAGAGAAAATCCAAAAAATCAGGCTGATAGAGAAAAGAAAGGAAAGTGGGAAGCAAATTGGCTTGGTCCTTTTGTCATTGTTTCTTCATTTGGAATTGGGACCTACAAATTGGCCGATTGTGATGGTGATGAATTGCAAGAGCCTATCAATAGAATTCATCTTAAGAGGTTCCACACCTGATTCAGAGGAAAGAGTATTAGTGGAAAGAGTATAAGTTGAGAGTATTAGATGAGTCAACATCACCTTTGTACATGGAAAAATTCAAAAGTAACAAAAAAAATGAGAAAAGATCAAAATACAAAAAAATCAGAAAGTTCAAAAAGCCAAAAACATTTGAAAAAGAGAAAACGTGCCTAGGTGAAAACCTAGCAATAGGCACCATTGGTAGAAAAAAAAGAAAAAAAGAGAAAAAGAGAAATAATCCCAAGAGTTGAAAACTTGGAAATAGGCGCCTTTTGTCCCTTAGGTCTTTCCTAGTTGCATTTGTACATATTGCATTTTTTCATCTCACTTGTCCATATCCTCATTGCATCCATCATTTGTGCATCCCCCTAATAAAGTCTTAGAGTTGCATTTTTGTCGCCTGCTAGGTTTAAATTCCCTAAGTTTCACATTGGTCACATTTATCACTTGGGGGCATGCATCATAAATTTTTGGTACCATCCGGATTCAATAGTGCAACATCTTGGTCACACATCAGAAGTAGACTTTCACATTTAGAAGAGAGATTTTTGGAACCTTTCATGAATATCATTGTTCAACTCTAAATAGTTTGATCACATAACATGATCCTTGAGTTTTATTGACTTACTTTATCAGGCTTAAAAATTGACATACCCTAAATGATCAGACTATCTAGAATTCTTATTTGAAAATCTTGATACATTTCACAAACACTTGGAAATTTTTGATGAGTTTTTCATTGACCCTTTTTTGAGTCATGTTCTTTTTAGCTAATCGATGATGTTTCAACTAGATTGACAATGATAGAGACATGATGTTTTCTTAAGCTTCTGAGTGACTATTTTGAGGAAGATTCTTTAACTTGTGTGAATTAGTCTAAGGCAATGGTCATCAAAGAACCATAGAGGACATTTATATAGTAAGGAGGGTTAACCTCTATTTGTTCACGCAAAAGGATACCTTGGCTATTTATATTTTCCATATCTTAATACAAACATCCACTTGCAACACTGAATCCGATCAAACCGGTATTCATACTCCCATAGTTGGTCATTGAACTATTGAGGGTTGTACTTGGTTTCATAGAAGGGGTTACCACATGAGAGAAAGTCATATTCATATTCTTATGATCGTAGTGGCACCAGTAAGGATTGTATCAACTCATAGTTCCACAATTCTCTATGATGAAAATATATCTCAGTTTGCATTTCTTTCGCAAAACTCAAGGAAAATTAGTTGCATCTTCATGTTAGATTAATTGCATTCTCAAAGTTAGTTTTAAAATTGCTTTCCTTTCTAGCAATTTTCCAAGAACAAGGGGGGAATTAATGTTGACAACACTTCATCAATTTAATGGTTTCAAGTCATCAATATGAGATTTTCCTTTGCATTCATAATCATTAATCATTATTCATTATATATTCATATCAAGAGAAAATCAAAGAAACGAAACATTATTCATTATTCATTTATACATATCATTTAAAATTGCATACCATAAATTAAAAATGCATACATCAAGAAAATCAAAAAGATAGTTGCATTCATTTATCATAGCACTAAGTATTGCATCCATTGCATTGCATAAATCCATACATCATGGTTAAATCAGAAAAGCATATAGAACAAAGTTGCATTAACATCATTTGCATCCATTTATCTATGTCCTACTCTAAGACATTGCATCCATAGCATAATAGAACTAAATGCATCATAGTAACATATAGATATGCATAAAAGGAAATCTCATAACATCATCAAAGGAGGAATCAAAGATCATAATAGATAAATGTCAATCATCAATGTCTATAACATAAATAAGTACATCAAAGGTACATCAAAAAAATGATCTATACATCAAAGTCCCGATCAAAAATATGAATGATACATCATCAATTCCATATCAAGATATCATGGATCCCAATATGTCTCATGACCCAGTAGGGGCACTTGATCCATCTCCATCTATACATGTGCCTGAACCCCCTGCACCATCAGGATCCTTATCACCTGCTCTATCCTATGTACTAGGAGGTGCCTGACTAGTGCTTGCACTGGTAGGTAACTGAGCTAGAATAGTCAAAAATTGCTGCAACATAGTAGAAACCTGATCCAATCAAAAATTCACTACATTCATCCCTACCTATAAACCCCAAACATCCACAATGGGAGGAATTGGAGGTGCCTCTGATGCTGGAGGAGCCTGCGATGCCTGTGGTGCTAATGGTACCTGCAGTATCATCGATGTTGTGCTGCTCTGTGGAACAACCTATGGAATCTATCCATGCACTGGAACTTGTCTGGCCACATGGACACATCTATGTCTCTATCTGGCCCAATCTACACAAAAAATTAAAGGAGCCTGACCCTAAGGTACCTGTGCCTATGCTAATCTCTGTCTAGGCTACCTAAATCTGCCACCTCAGCCTCTAAATTTCTACCTCTCATCCGAGGTCCTATAGCTCTCTATACTTAAGGAGCCCTAGGTGCCTTCTAAACCCTCTATCTCTGCAGTCTCCTACCATAATCACCATCATCACCATCATCTCCATCATCATCTAAAAGCTCATCCACATTGGGAATAGGCTCTACTGGATCTATGAATTTGACAAAATGATTTTGCATGAACCACTCTCAATACTTGGTTGACATGTTTGCATCTACAACATGTGTCATCATATCCCACATAGCATAACCTAGCTGATCTATCTATAAACAAGCCAACCGATAGTCCACCTATGCCCCCCACATCAATCTCTCCACCTGTACCCTAGCATAAAGAGCCATACCC
This sequence comes from Thuja plicata, assembly GCA_018584345.1. NCBI lineage: Eukaryota > Viridiplantae > Streptophyta > Pinopsida > Cupressales > Cupressaceae > Thuja > Thuja plicata. Next base: position 1,133,851 of record MU223161.1, read on the forward strand.
TTAGGCATGTCCAGAACTCGTCCGTACTAATGGAGAACTCTCCCAAAGAAAAATCTCTCAATGACTAATGGTGATTGGCCAATCATCCATCAAGGAGAAAACATATATGGTAGCTCATCATCATCCTCTTGCTAGCTCTCACAATACAAATATGGCCTCCACATGACCTGATCTATATCATCTATAGTCCATGTCCAAAAGTCAAGCTTGCCTAGACAATGCTGGACAACCATGCCATCATAAAAAAATGCATACAGATATCCATGAATCCACACTCGTGATGAAAATGGTCTTGTAATAGGGATATGCTCCCAGGTCCACAACTATAATACTACTGCAACTGCAAAAAGAGTTGCACTGTGCCTATACACAACCTCATGCAGATCATGATATAACTACACTAATATACAAGAACCAAAATGAAATCTCTAAGGATGTGCAATCAAGTCCTATAATATCCAACCCCATCCAACCGTAAAGCCATGTCCTCTCCTATCTGCAATAAGTAATCCTAAAATCATCGCTCCTAACAATGTTGGCAAACTAGGAAAAGAGGAAAATTGTGCCCAAGTAATACAATCATCAACAATGGTGTTGTCTACAAACACCCATCTGCATACATTGCTATCATAAAATGAATCATAATACACCCACTCTCCTTGAGTCAAGATCCTCAATAATCTATAAACATCCTTGGGTGTGATAGTCATCTCACCGAGGGGTAGATGGTCAGAGTGCCATTGCTCTGCCATAGCTGTCAAAAGACCTCAGTTCAGCTGAAACCGAGGGAGAACTAGAAGGAAACTGAGACCACATGTCTCGATATTCCACCACTCAGGCATTGTAATCTCATTAAATAAATCAAAAATCCAAGATGCTACACCCCGTACCCGCAACTTACTGTAATGTTCCTACATTTTGAAACAAAGTGAATCATATTAGTCTTTCTATTGGTAAACCATTCTACGTCAATCGAACACATTAAATATATCTTTTCTCTAACTTGAGAACATCAACTTATTGCTCCTAACCTCTATATCGTGAGACACAAAGACAATTTGTAATGATTTTTAATCAAATCTTATTGACCTATCAAACATTCATCAATATGACTTTTCTAATATCCTAAACACTAAGTGACAATCTGGATGAACATTTTCTATCTTGGAATATAATTAAGTTATCTAGATGATCGATCGAAAGGACATCATCTTTTTTTTCTATCTCAGTTTTCAAACTTCATGGTAGGTGGCACTTCAAAATGTGTACGCAGATTTTCAAGCCCGATGACATTTAAATCATTACACATGGCACTTTAATCATCAGAGGTGGCGCTTTGCTAATCAGGTGGCCTTTTAAAGTCCTACATGGCTTTTTAAATATCCTAAGCGGCTTCTAAAAAATAGGGTTTTTAGGTGGCTTTTGGCTATTTGGGTTGCAAATTTTGCCCTAATTCTTAGGCAGCTAAGGATTGCTACTACACGGCTTTTTAATGCCCAGAGGCAGCTTTTCTAAGCCCTAAGAAACACTTTATCTATCCTACGTAGCTTTTCACTAAATTTTACTTAGAAAACATTAAAATCATGTATTAAATGCTATTTAAAGAGCAATAAATGCACATGAAGGTTCAAACCACTCCCCTAATGCCCATAGTTAGGAGGTCTCTGATATTGGCACACTCGCTTGAACCTATGCTCTCGAATGGGGACCACCATCATTGTTAATCGTTAGAGGCTCAGAGCAAAATCTCAAAAGTAAAAAGTGAAAATGAATGGTAAATTTGGGTTTTTCAACCTATTTAAGCTATTTTACCCTATTTTGTGAGATTTTTGACCGAGTCAAACCAAATCTACATATTTTGCATACTGGGGCATTTGTTTGACATCTTTCAGCATCATTGTTTATCAGAAATGCAATCATCTTGGATCTTTTTCTATCAATAGTACTCATCAAATTTTTCACACCTAAGATCAATATGATTTCATTTTTGAGGGGGCATCATCATATCATCCAACTGGGATTCTACATTATATCTTATATCAAATCTGGGGCATTGAAATTTAAAACTTTATTAGTGAGGCATCAAATCAGGATATTAAATCAAGTTATCAAATTAGAGTTTCAAATCAGGGTATCGAATCAGAGTTATCAAATCAAAGTATCAAATCAAAGTTATCAAATCAGAGCATCGAATCAAAGTTATCAAATCAAGGCATCAAATCAGAGTTTCAAAACAGGTTTCATATCAGAGTTTCATATCAGGTTTTCGTATCAGTCAATCAGCTCATCAGTATCAAATCAATGATCAGGACATCAAGTTTTATTTGAATCAATGCGCTTTGCACATCAATTCAAAGAGGGGCATTTGTAGACACCTAAAATTGACCAGGTGTATCTCAAGCATTCAAAATTGTAAATCTCAGCCAAATGCCTTAAAATCCCATCTTAATGCATTAAAATGGACATTTATCAAATCAAGTGGACAAAAATCAAATCAAATTAAATCAAAGGATTAAATAATCATGAAATCAAATAATTAAATTCAAACCTATAGGGATTAATCAAATTATGCAATTTGTTAATCAATTAATTGTATAGTTCAAATCAAAAAGATCAAATCCAACCCATTCACCCTTCCATGGCTAAATTAATTAAATGATTGAGTTACTTAATTCCTAATTTCTTTGAGACAACCAACCAACTTTCCCTCCATTTGAGAACACCTCAAAGATTTTGACTTAACCAAAGTTTGATCATGATAAACTCACTCTACCCCCTACCCTTGGGAAAATGCTATAAATACAAGCCATTTCCTTTGTGTTTGGGATCCAAAAATTTCAAGAGAAAAAACATCCTTACTATAGAAATTTGGAGAGCATTTGAGAGCTTTTGATCATATTTCAGATTTTTCATAGCATTTAGAATATAATTTTTAGGAGCATTTGTTGTTTTATAATACATCTTGGAGAATTTTGAGCTAGATTTGAGCATTGTTTATCATTTATTTCTCATTCTAGGATTGTCCTTGGGAGAGATTAAGACTAAGAGCTCTCTAAACAAAGCTTAGATAGAGAACCATGAGATGATATAGGTTTTAAACTTCAATTCTTAGATTAAATAGCATTTTTTGTTCTATAGAGTTGTTGCTTATTATCCTAATTTCATGAAGGTGTTAATCTTACACACACACCTGGTCAAGAAAAGCAGTGGGAGATTCAGAGATACATTTATCTTTGAATCTCATGAGTTAATCATGGTTGAGGAAGTGTTACTTTTTTTCTCTGGTCACTAGATCTCTGAATTGACCTGAGATCAAGTTAATGGCTCTGAGATTATGCACAGACCATCGATCTTGTTTTGATCTTGTGGCTGGTGCTAAATATATAGATGAAAGTCAGAGTCAGATTTCTATTCAGCGATCTGGCGAGGGTCATTGATCTTGTTTTTCCTTGTCTTGATCTTGTAGTTTGCACTTGATCATGTGATAGAACCTAGGGTTAAGAAATATTTCAGTGACTTGGCACAATTTTTATCTCCAAATCTCTAAATAAAGTTGTGGTTAAGGCAAGGCTGGTTAATTTTATTCAGTAACTTAAGGATGGGCTTGTTGGCATGTGATCTCTAGATTTGACCTGAGTTAATGTTAACTTGTCATGCTCAGGATTTTCCTTCAGTTGCTGAATCTCTAGATTGGTGCTTGACTCAAGTAAAGTTAAGGTGGGCTAGATGAGTTTAAATCAGAACCGTAAATGAAGATATATAACTAAGGGAAGGTGCTAGATCGCATGATGGAACCAGAGTTAGTAAAACTATTCAGCAATTTAGATATACAGTTGTCTCTAAATCTCCAAATTTGATCATGGTTAAGAAAATTTACTCAAGGTCAAGGGTGGAGTTTGCACGGATAGGATCTGAGTTGTTGATCAAGTTTTTTATCTTATCGATAGCACTAAATCTCTAGATAATGATCAAAATATTCTTTTCTTTCAAAGATTCTACTATGGATCATTGATACAGTGTAGATATTGTGGCCTGCACTTGATCTCCAGATCTAACCCGAGTTAAAGGATTTATTTAGCGACTTAGAGACTGCCTTATCTCTGAAGCTCCAGATCTAATCACGTTTAATCCAATTGAGGTCAGGTTTATTGTGAGATTCAGAGATCAAGGGAAATGACATGCTCTAATTCAAAGGATATTTAAGTGGCAAAGGAAAGGTGATAGATTGATCTGATGGTCGGTGTGAAGCCTCAATCCACAAGATGAATTTCTTTAAACTTCAAGTCATTGTGCTTAGTTGAGGCATGGCAGATGGTGGGACTGGGTTTATGCAAAGGTAAGGATTTAAAGATAGATCAGGTTGGAGGAAGATCTATAGTCTGCATTAAGCCTTAATGAAAATATGCAAACAAGATAATCTTTAAGGCATTATGCTTTCTTAACACATGTCCAGCCTAGTCAATGCAGATCTAAGGACAATAAGGATTTCTCAAGGCCATCAGTAGCATGCCAAGTGGAGGTCAGTGGGACCTATGTATTCAAGGACAAGGGATGAGTTAAAGACAGAAAATACTGAAAGATTGTGCAGCAGGTGTAAAGCCTTATGAAGAAGATGCACAAGATTTAACCTTTGAGGAATTATGCCTGGCTGCCATGTGTCCTTCTAGTTAGTGGGACCTATAGTTTCAGATATGAGGTTAATATAAAGGTCAATCAATTTTATTTTAATCTGATGGTGGGTGCAAAGGCTCATGGGAAAAGTGCTTGATATCTAATGATAGAGTCAATGTGCTTGCGAGACACCTGGTAGAATTTGATCAGAGGCCTGGGTAACTTCAAGTTGATCCACGAATGCATTTTAAATTTGTATAAATCCTTGATCTCAATCATTGATGAGAGCTTTGTGCTAGGGAGGTAGCCAGTGTAACAATCTTTCAAATATTTAAATATTTCCTTTAGGGTTTCAGAGTGGTGGACCTTGTCGTGTATTGTACAGAAATAACTGTTAAATATGATCTTGTGGGTTGCATATATGTATTTGTCAATGATTGTGTCTGGATAGGGATTAGGTAGCTAAATGGTGCATTTATGAGGAGAGGAGACAATTGAGGTTTCTAGTAAAGAATTTTAGATCTTTAAAACCCTAATTTTGGCTATTGTTCTCTCGATCTTAAATGTAGACATTATTTTCCATCATCCCTAGGGATTGGCGGTTTCCTACCAGGACATGATATACATGAACTATGGAGGAATTTTTCAACTTGGTAGGTAGGACTCGTGTTTTGGGGATCAGAAAGTTAAATCTAATCAAATCTTTTCTTGATCTTTTGGAGAAAGATCAATTAGTTGTTTGTCTCAAGAAAAGGAGATTGCAGTGCATCAGATAAATGAAGAAGGAAAAGTGTCAAGTGGTCATCATCTTTAGGGTACTCCTTCTTCTATATATCTCCTTCTTTTATCTGTTGTAGGGTCAGAGGTTTTGGATTCCAAGTGCTAGTTCCAAGATTTAGTCCTGAGGGGATATAAAAGACTGTATCATTCAGTTTTAGATAAAATAGAAAGTTATTATATATTTTTCATATTATTGAAGTGGTATGTTTCACATCAGATTAGAACATTTACATGATTCAACATACTTAATGCAATGATTCCAATTACAGGTCTCTCCCTGGTGTCAATCTTTAGACTCTTGGGTTTTCTAATTCACAGCAAAGGGTTACCTATGCATATTTTTTATTCCATATTTCTTGATCTAGGAACAAGTGAAACATACTTTGCATAGGGCATAAACTCATTTTGATTTGTCTACAGAAGTATCTTATAAGTAGTGGTTGGTCTGGAATGATTGTGTAATGTATTTGAATCTTTGACAGTAGTTGGTTCATGTTTCTATATTTTCTTTTGATATATGACCAATGGATAAGGAACTGATCAAGGATTAGTAAATTTTGTTGACATACATGTTTTATGTGTTGGGCTAATATTTTGCACCTTTATACATAAAAACCATTTTCAAGTCCTATATGTTTTGTGGTTTCTAGTTGTATGCCCTGCATAGTAATGGAGAGTCAATGAATGTATGGTTAGTATTTAGTACTTTCTTACTATTATTTTTTGTTAAAATCTAGTGTAATAAGGAGTTGTATAGAGAATATCTATCTAGATTAGGTGTACCCACCTTGGTTTAACAAAGCCAAAAGTGAAGAGGTTAGTCTTGTCCCTACAGTTGGTCCACTTACCTTGTAGAGCTCTCACACTTGGAACTAACCATTCCTAATATCAGTCAAGAGGTATATTGGTAGCTTTAAGTGGTATAAACATTTTGAAACACCAACAAAATAGTGACTCCATTGGGGAGAGTCATGTGCCAAAATTTATAAAGTCATGTGTTGCAAATAAATATCCCTCATGTTTTGTAAAGTGAGTCAATTTTGTTTTGTTTTTTATTGTAAAGTGTTTGTAAGTCCAATTTCTTAAATAAATATTTATACTATCTCACATGGTGAGTGGCAACTCTGAGTTCTTTGATTTGCACTAGTGTGCATGTTTGAACAAAGCCTACAAAGAAAAGAGGTCGACTTGTAGTGATAGATGCAATAGATGTTTGGACACATGTGACTATGAGCATAATCAAGGGAGGAATCAGTAAGAGACCCTATATTTGGGATGTGTTGTAAGTTGGCAGATTTAGAGAAATCTAGAGTTGGGAAATGCAACTCAACTGTGTTAAAAAGCTTCCTTTGCAAGAAGGTGGCGACTCAACAAAAGTGTTGAAGGTGACTTCAGAATAGTATCTTGTAGAAACTACATCACATCTAGGTATTTTGTTTTCACTGAATGATCCTTGTTCTCGAAAAATATGTTCTTAATTTTTTCCCTATTAAGTGGTCAGCACTAGTTGAAAGGGAAGAGAGAGGCAGTTTTTAATTATCGTGCCTACTAAGATGTCACAAGTGTATAAGAATAGGTTGTGTGGGGCTATCAATTTCAATGGTTTCCTAGGTTTCCCACATCCTATTCCTTCAGAAGTGAGAGACCACTTTCCTAGGTTTGGTGGTTTGAAAAGGGAATCAGCTGAGAAACATCTAGATAGTTTTAGTATTTTTATAAATTACTATGAGGTGGATCATGATGAAATTATTATGAAGTTGTTTGCATAATCTTTAATAGATGATGCAAGCTATTGGTTCTCATTTTTTCTTCCTCAATCTATCAACTCATGGGAAGAATTGCAAATAGAATTTATTGATCAGTTCAGAGAATGTGTGAATGAGTATGGCTTGATCAGTGATCTTTTTAAGGTGCATATTGGAGATGAGGAGCTTGTGCTTACATTTAATCTTAGATTAAGTATAACATTGAAAATAAACCCTGGGAAATGTAGACCCCATGATTCCATGGCTTTGTTTGTTTATCTAAGTGCATTTGGAAAAAGGATGAGCTACTTGTTTTGAGAGATAAGGAGCCTTAGACTTTGCATCAAGATTTTAAGGCAACACTAGATATTGAGAATAATCAAAAGTATGCATTCATTTTTAGGATTAGGTAATACTGAGAGGGGGGTGAATCAATATTATAGCAATTATTAAAACTTTTCAACCAATTAAACATTCACCATATACTTTTTTAAATGAAAAGCACATAAGAAAATAACACACTACTCATAACACCATAATTTGTTGTTGAGGAAACCCTAGCTAAGAGAAAACCCCGGTGGGGATGGTACACAAAAGCATGCACTAAAGTATAGTGTCCCTATTATGAGACCTAGCCCTATTAGGAGCTGAATATTACATAGTACATTTCCTTGTTAAAGGAATTACAACCCTATTAAAGGTATGAAATATCCTATTATGGGCCAACTAATCTTACATCTCTTACAATGTTATTCTGTTACAAAATGTTCTCAGTAATGAACAAAAAAAGCATCTCTAATGCTTAGATAGTTCCTTTCATATCTCAAAAATGATCTTTGTCATCCTCTGCTATGAAATTTGCATGTCATATCATCCATCCAATCATCTCTCATCCACAATATTTCTTCTCTCAACAAAAATTTCTCCACACACAAACAAACACACACACACACACACACACACACACACACACAGATATATCAAATGAAAAGTTAGTTCTCTTACATAATAAAATTGTAGGTTATCAACAACCATAATCCAACTCTGATTGCCAGGAGTCCATGTCATACTGTCTGAATCATTGCCTCTGTCCAATTGCTCTCTATCACTTTTCTGATGTTGTTAGTCAATCTTCAAATCTCTCTAACTTGCTATAAAATTTACAAAAACATAATAGATCTTAGGTGGAGGTCACATATACCTCATATTATCTTTTTCTAATCTCTCTTTCCCTAATTCATTGATATAGATCTTTGATAGTCAAAATACCTTTGTAACTCTGCTTTTGTACTTAGTCAATTTTAGAAACATCAAAACTCAACTTCATAGGAATTTATCTGTAACACAAATGTGTTGCCATAAATGAAAACCAAAAAATGAATCTCATCATGCAAAATAGATCACTTCCCAAAAATATCTCTCTTTGGCATTGATGGCAACACTTAACAAAAAAATGACTAAGTATTCCAACAAAACAAAACTATTTTTTTTTTTTTTTTTTGTTTTTTGTTTTTTGTTTTTTATTTTTTTGTTTTTCTCTTTTCTTCTCTTATAAATTTTCTCCTTCAATTTATTAATTTTACTATTCTTACTTCTCCCATTCATTTTTCCTCTCTTCTCCCCCTTTTAAAACAATTACAAAGGTGCATACAAAGTAATAAAATCAGTGCTTGCTCACCAGTTTTAGAACATCTTGAAAGGAATCTTCCAAGTTCTTCACTTTTGCACCCCATGACTTCAGCAATAGTTGAGTAACAAGAATTATTCCATTCAACACAAATGATGTATTCTCTTCTTCTTTCAACTCTCTAGGCATAGAGTTAGTCAATGAATCTGTAGTCTTCTCCAAATCTGATAGGTGTGCTTCAATTATAGATAGCTTAGGAGTGATTAAACTCTTCCAAAAATTGAATCTAGTCACTAATCTCCCTTTCTCATTATCCAATACATCAATTTTTTCCAAAATTATTGTTACATCCTTGTCTAATTCTGTTACAAATTTTGAAGAGGTTTGAAAACTATCTATCATGCTATTCAAAGTTTACCTTTCCTTGGAAATGATGTCTTCAATGTTCTGAACATTCCTGATAGGATTCATGCAGTAACTGAATAGCTTCCTTCCATGTCAAAGGCAACTCTTAGAATTTACAGTAGTAGTTTTAAAAATTCTCAAGTCCTAAGAGATGTACTTGCAAACTTCGGATAGCTTCTTCTCACAGTAGTTCTTTTCTACCTTCTCCTATGCAATATTTATCAAACTCTCATAATAGAAATCAAATTCACCAAGTGTTATCTTCAAGTTTTGAATATCATCTCTATGCTGGAAAAGAATGTTGGATGATATCAGTTTTGGTTACTGATCATGCTTTTGATATTCATGTTTTATCACTGATGTCAACATATATTTCTGTAGAGAAGATAGACTAGTTACTTGACTGGAAGAAGTGTATGGACACTATACAGATGATTCAAAATGATCAAAGTTGGATTTTAGTATAAGGATGTGTGTTGACCTTATTCCTAAGGTCGCTTGACTTAATGTTACATATTGTGGATGTTACAATTTATTTGGTGAAGACTGGTTTTCTGGACTGTAATTGTGATTCTAGATAGAGGAGGTCTCTATGTTTCTGGTGTATATTTATGGAAAAGATATTTCAAATGATCCAAGCTTACTGATGGATAGCTGACATATGTTTGAGTAATGGGTTGAGTCTAATTTTTTTTTTCTTTACTGGTGATATCAGTTGTGACATGCATTCTGGAGAAGACCTATTTACTAGCCGACTTCATACATGTAGCGTGTGAAATTAATTATGAGTGTGGATTGGGGATCTTGAAGTATATGTGATGGATTTCAATTAATTTTAAATTTTTATAGGTACCATGTGTATCCTAGAAAAGGCGCATATAATTATTTTTAAGATGGAAAGCCTTAATTGGCCGACCTAGTTAATTATGTATTAGGAAAGCTTAACTGGCTGACCTAATGAATTATTGTAAGAGGGTATATATGAATGATATTTTCTTATGGAGAAGATGTGGAAAGGATTAAAAGGAGAAAAGATGTGTGGAAGCTGCGAAGCTTGTTGATTTCTAGATATAGAGCAGAGTTGATGATTGTTAAACTTCATTAGAACTGACCAAGCAAAGATAGTTGCTATCAGACAGTTCACTGGATTGTGTATTTTCTTTATACACTTGATTTGGACTGTAAATCCTTGAGGGTGTCTTTAACCTTGTTTGGGAAGTGTGTCTTGGCAGTGAGCCTACTATTTTATTTGACTCCTAATAGGGACTGTGTATTGTAATATTGTAAAAACCTCCTAATAGGGATAATATCTTTTAACACGGATACTATACTCTTAGTACATTATTTGTGGGTGTGAATTCCCATAGGGGCTTTACCTTTAATAGGGTTTCCTTGACAACAAATAGTGTGTTATGGTGTTGGCGTTTACTGTGTTATCATTTACTTTTACTGATATGGTATATAAAGTTTAAATTTTAATAATCTATACTACAACTAATTCACCCCCCCCTCTCAATTATCTCGTGGACTATTATTCCTAACAATTGGTATCAGAGCTACTGGTCCTTAGACATAAATCTTAATAGCTTGAGGTGATCCTAAAGATGACTTACTACAGGAAGGATAGTCTGAATTTTGATCCTGAAAACTTTGACAATTGGAAGAACAAAATGAGAACATATTTCCTATGTCTAGGAATTGATTACTGGATGATCACAAAGAAAGATGAAAAGATAGTGACTGAGGATGAGCTAGAGAAGGCTACTAAAGATCAAAAGAAGTTATTTTCATGTAATATGGTTGCAAGGGAATCCTTGATTAGTTCTCTTTTCGAGGGAGAATTCACTAAAGTAAAGGACTTGGACTTTGTACATGAGATCTAGACAAGACTGGAAGCATTATATGTTATGTTGAAGAAATTCAAAATGGAGTGTGGATTACAAATTTTTATCCATGGCAGTGTAATACTCTGTAAAGAGTTATTGTTATTAGTGATGTAAAAGGCATTGTTGTCCAGTTTATATCTATACTTGAAATCATTATTGAAATTTTTTGAGAAGCACTTGCAGTTCATTGAGAAATTGATTCATTGCAATAATATTAGAGGAAGTTGTAATAGCGATGTTGGTGCTTACCTAATTAAAATCCATGTTGGTGTTCCCACCTCTAGTATATCAATAAGTAGTGAAAATAGAGCCTATCTTCATAAACAAAAGAGGCTAAAACCTTAATTTTGAAATGCCTGAATTGACAAATGTTACCTTAGAAATGGAACCCCTCGTTTTAATTCTCAAATAATTATTGATGTTTCTTGAATGATGTCATCACATGCTTTCATTGTGGAGGAACATATTATGATTGATCATGATTTTTAAATCTTGAAAGTTTGAATTCCTTGATTGCAAATATATTTTGATTGAATGGTGAATTGGAATGCTTGTAATTGATTGGTAGATTATATAAGTTCAAAATGATCAAGAGAGGGAGATGTATATATGCAACTTACATATATTCAAACTTAACTCTTGGAGAATGCTAAAATTGGGGAGAAATTTCTTGCTACTAGCAAAGTTGACTATTATAATTTATAAATTGGACTCAAAATACATAGAAAAAGGTATTGGGTATTCTATTCCACTAGGACAAGGGATTCATCCATCCCAATATTTGACCCACAAAAAGGGTCATGACTAGTTGGTGCAGGAGCACCAAGGTCAAAGGCAGGAGCCATGGACTGCACCAGGGTCACTGATGGATCCTTGGGAGGAGTGGAAGACAAATGTCCTTCAAAGGTCATTGAATCATGTAAGAAGAATATTCATGGTCATGTAATATTGTTTTGATCATAAATTGATCTTATTGTAATCAAATCCTAAATGTAAACCTTGTTGGCATTGCTAAATCTACAAGGTACCTAGGGGTCACTAGGAATGGATTATGGATTGATCCTAGTTTAGAGGATTGGGAAGATGACCTATAAGGGAATATAATGATGTAATAAGGCTATAGAAGGCTCTAAATATTGTCAAGAGCACTAAGAGTGTAAAGTCTTTTAAATTGCCTATATTGGCAATATAAGCCAAATAGGGCTTAGTTGGAGTTAGTTGGGGTTACTAGGGGTTATAGGTTAAGTTATCTTTCTAAGGTTGTCTCTAAACCTTTTATGAGTATTTAGAATGGGTAAAGGGTGTTTTGGATCAAGCATCTACCAATTGGGGTAGTGGGATTAATCCCACATGCACCTGACAACATATATCAATGCCTATTTTAGTAGAAATTCCACCATAGGACATGTAAATGAGCCTTCACAATGGGAAAGATAGCTGCTTAGTTTGGATGTCCAATCCCTAAGTAACATTGTGTAACTTAGTTATTAATCCATTTGGGAGGTCAGCATCATGGTTTACAAAGAAGCAAGTGCCCATTAGTGCCTCTTTCAAAATCATAACTTGAGGTCCTTTGATGCTTATGTTAGCACAAAGAAGTCATCAAGAGACATTCAAGTTATGATTTTGAAAGTCCAGATGCTTTTCTCAATGAGCTACAAGGTCATGCATAACAAGAGACAAAAATTATATGAACAGGTTCAATCATAGTATACATCTGAACAACATATATGGTAACTTCAAAGCGAGCATAAACACAATGGGTGATACAATGTTGCAAAATGGACCTAACATGGTCTCAGATCAGATTACTACCATAAAGAACTTCCTGTCATGTTAGTGATAGGAATAGAAATAGATGTAAAACTGATGAGTGGCAATTTTATTAAAGACTCAAATCAAGATACAAGTTCATGTGGATAATACAAAACAACATTAACAAACACAAGTGTAGATGTAGTGAAATCATACCAACGGGTATATAGGAGAAGCCAATGATATCAAAAATTTGATAAATTTGAAACTTACAACAGTGATACAGAGGCAATGGCCATATGCTATAAATACTACAATACCATGTCATTGTAAAAATTCAATAGGAGTGAATAATTGCAGATCCCATATGAATTATTCATTGATAAATCATCATGTGGGTGTCCATGGAAGGTGCAATGTTGCAGAGAGGTTAATACATTCCCAAGAGATGACTTTAACAAAATTACAAATCACCACCAACAACTCCAAAGTTCAATACATGCAACAGACAATATAGGAAAAGTAAGGTGAATGTGAATCTCTACTTAAGTGAAGAACAATCATGAAATTTACAACATATGAAGGAACTGTTCATGTTTCAAGGCAGAAGCATCATAGCATGAAGACACCATAACTATGTACTGAACTATACCTTAAAGGAGCACAACATTAGTAGCAGGAGTAGTCAATAGACCAACGGTGTTTTCACTATTTACATCTTTTATTAATGGAGGTACAAATAGAATATAACAAAGGGAATGGATATACACAACAAAGAGATTCAGCATTGTAAAAAAAGAAAATCATTCCAGTCATGAGTAAACATCATGATCAACTGTTGTAACAACAAGATAGAAGGATGTTATAACAACATTTTTAATGACCAATCATCAAGATATAGTGATGATATTAGAATTCAAGTTAGTTTTCATACATTTCAGAAGGAGTATATCATTGTAAATAAAAAATGATGTTATCATTCTTGCGTTTCTAATATTCATAAGATTTATCAAAATTAAGAGAGTGAAAAGAAAATACAATCAACAAATAATTGTAAATGATATACCATTATATATTACATGTGAAGTATACTGACCAATTATGTAGCACCAAAGTAGCGAATTCTTTATGACAAACTATATATGAATATCATCGAATAGAGAAGAGTTTGTCAAACATCATTAAAATTTATGATCCGAATGTAACAAAGCTATCTTCAAGTTTCAACTATAGAATTCCATGACTGCATAATAAGGTAAAACCCCTCTATGATCTTCTAAGGAAATAAAGCAATAGAAAGGGATCTTATTCCATAGGTTTCTCTAATATCCAGAACATGGGCATTTTGAGAAAATTTTAAGAGTTTTGTTTTCTTTTTCGTGGAATCTACTTTAGGTCTTGTGTACCAGTAGATCAAATTTGGAAAACATAGGTACGTAAAGAAATGTATATGGCCCAACCTATAAATTATTCCCTCATTGAAACATAGTATGACCTTCATGGCATTTTGTAAAGTGACAACCATTACAAAGAAACAAGAATATATGGAAGCCTTGGTTTCAAGATAATTATAAGAGTGTAAAGAAAGAATAAGTTTGACAAAAATTTGAATCTTACAAGAAGATGGTTACATATTCATTTATGGAAAGGGTCCATTTCTCTAGTCATAATAACATATCATGAATCAAAGATATCAAAATGGCCAGCAAAGCCCAAATCAACAAGGAAAATCAAAATGTATAGAGAAAAAAATCCTTGCAGGAAGTCACAGCTAGAAAACAAGTCAACACATATTTATTCAGGAAAAACCATGCAAAAAGACAAAAGATTCATGTAACAAGAGATGACCAAAGAATACCCACAAATAGAGAAAGGTGCGAAGCAGTGATCATTCACTGATATCTTCAAGTCTCCATCATAAACCCAACTCGGCCCAACCTCCTGAGATTCCATAGAAAAAATACAAAAACCCTAGGTGTAAACTCATACCTAGATGGAAAAGAAATTACCAAGTGCCAAATGAGGACAAATTTGGGGTTTTTACCCTATTTTAATTGTTATCCAAAGTGCTGCAAGTCAAAACATTTTAAATAATATTAGGGATCAAAAGAACATAAATAGTTTTATTCACTATAGGTAAATCTGCTTCAAAATCTTGATTTTTATTCAATTCAAATTTATAAACATTTGAATGGAAGACAATTTTTTTCACATTTGTAAGAGGCATGTTACATTTAATAGTATTTTGGAACAATACGAAGATGTGAAGTTTGGATCTTGACTTTCATCAAATATGAAATAAATTTGATACATAAGAGGACTAAATAGTTTTATAAAGAAGTCTTAAATCAACCTGTTTGATGTGGAAGATAAACTAGTAAGTAGTTCAAATTTATTATAAGGTTTGTGTAGGAATCAATTACTATTTTTCTTAAGAGACAATGTCCAAGATTCTTATAAGCTTAAGTTTTATGAGGATTTTAAAAAATGTTTCTTAGATATTGGAGGGCTTGAGTATGATGTCAAGAACAAGACCTTTATCTACATGAAAGATTTTGGATCAACATGGTTTATTGTAGTGTTGCACTTATATTTTTTGAGGAGTTGTAAAATATAGAGTTCAAAATCAACTTGGATTTGGTAGGATATTATTTGACGGTCTCAAAAAGTATTTTAAATTGGGAAAAGTATTTGGTCTATGAAATGGAATTTGGCCCACTTTGGGGACACCAAATTAAATGGGTTTCAAGAGGTTTACATGTCACACTTGGTGAAGCATTTGATCATATTATGTTTGGTTTTGATTT
>MU223161.1:1161251-1243092 GCA_018584345.1 Thuja plicata
AGTAACATGAATATTTAATGTGTGTTGAAAGAAAGAAGATGATAAGAACTTAAGTGACAACCAATCTTCTTTTTGTAGATATTCATTGAAAATGAAATATAAAGTGTTAACATTGTGTTTGCAAAGGGTTTTAATAGTGTATAAGAAAGTTATCAGTGTTGTGTATTTTAATATCTTTTTGATGAGAGAAGATTATTTAGTGATCTATAATAAAATAGAGTAGCCATTTGAATCACGATTATTTCATCTTAAGAACTTTGTAAGGGAGTTGGTGCTCTTAGGGTTGATACCTTGAATGTAGCCATTGAGGCTTGTATTTTCAGTGAGGCATATTTGTAACTAGTGAGGTTTTTATGGTCAGTGAGGCTTAATGAAGTTTATTACATAGTGGGTTTTTTCCCTTCAATGATTTTCCACTCAAACATTGGTGTTATGTGATGTGCATATATGATTCAATTGTTCTATGGATTGATAAATAACTTTATGCTATTGTTTAGTGTTGATAGTCAAAATTATGTTTCCATGCAACTAATTTTAATGCATCTACATTTTTAATAAATTTACATTAAAGACCACTAATTCACCTCTCCCTCTTAGTGGTCTAGGGTATTTCAATAAAGTGCAATGAGATTTAATGCTTTCCAATTGTGTTTGAAACCCTAGATCCAATATAATTTCTATTAAATAATCTCTAGGTAACCACTCAAGGATTCCATTGTGACAAAGGACTGCAACAAGGAATGAATAATGTTATAGTGAAAACTGGGAAACCTAATCTTAATGGACAAAGAAACAATTTTCTCTATGATTGTTAATTCTAATTTATATCCTTCTCTACTATCCCATGATCATGTTCAAAAGCATCCATGTTAAAAATAGTTTCACAAATTTCAAAATATGAACCAAACGAGGAGATTCGATAAAATGAACAAATCACATTACAAATTGTCTTAGGGAGACTCATGTCCCATGGCTACCATAGTGAAAACATTTCAAACCAGACCTTCCATTTGCTAGTAAAAAATAAATGCCCATTTTCCAGTACAAGCACAAAGAAAACTCACAGCTGAAAGAAAGCTCAGACAACATAAAGTATAGAGCATTGAAATGTGCATAAAATCAAAACGGGTTTCAAATAGTAAAGTCACAATTTTCACAATTGAAACCATCAACTGAGAGATCTGTGGCTTGCAAGAAAAATAGAGCTTGTAGGGTTTTCATTATGTTTTTGTTTCAACTAGAGCACAAATATATGAACCCTTATTGAGGAGCATATAAAATCAGACTTAGTAGAGACACATGTATCAAAAGCTAATAAGAAAAAGTCCAAATGTCTAATGAAATCACCAATACAAGAGGAAAATACAAAGTTTTTATGATTTTTCAAGTAATGAAATCACAAATGATCTACAACAGTGATATTTTGTTTAATAAAAGGTACAAAGACATACCTAATGAGAGATGCAGCCTGTGCAACAAAATGGAGAGCTTACCAGCCAGATTGAATGCAAATAATCCTACAGGATCTTCAGCTAAAACAAATCCATCTATATTCACCTATTCTTCACATCTTCGACATACAATAGTAATTAGGGGCCTCTTCCACTCGCATGCATAGCTCGATCACAAATGAGCCTTTCTTTTTTTTTTTGGTTTATAATCAAGAGGGTATCACAATTACGATGATATCACCACCATTACGATAGCATCGGGGGCACTTGGAAAAAAAACACAAAAATAACACAAATGGTATTGGCGTCAAAATTTGACCCCAAATGTTGTAGTGAGAACTAGAAGACAAGGATGGAATCACTGAAGATAAGAAAAGATGAGAACATTAGGGCATATGCACAAAGAATTGCTGAAGTGGTTATTGGCATTAGAAACTCTAGAGGAACTTATAGTGAGGAAGAAGTGATTGCAAAGATACTCAAATATTTGACACCTGTATACAAAACCAAAGTACAAGCTATAGAGGAAATTATACGTTTGACACCGAAATTCACCAGAGAGATTTTGATTGTAAAGCTAACTACATTTGAGGATGTAGAATCAGGAGATACTTTAGCTAAAGTTGAGTCAACATTCAAGGCAACTATGCACAAGAAAAAAAACACCTTATCTAGAAATGCAAGCACCAGTAGTAGTGACATAAGAGAAGACCTTGGAGCTTATGCTGATGAATGAGAACAAATACAAGAAGAATAAATGAAGCTAGATGAAGTTGTGGCACTGATTGCTAGAAGAGAAAAGAGAGGTAAGGGTAAATTTGAAGGCAAATTACCTTTGAAATGTTTTTCATGTAACAAGATTGGTCATTTTGCATCAATATGTCCTACAAGAGTTCTGTTAGCTCTTTTTCTTGCACCACAACCTTAAGATGAAAGTATACTGATTATACTTGAATGCAAACTCCCTTTTGACAAGAGAAAGGCTAATTGCTAGGGTATTTGATAACATTGGGGATACCTATTATCACCTCAATCACTTTTGAGTTCCACAGACTCAGGCAGGTATTACCTATTAAAAGATTATTGATTCTACAATGAATCAACAATATGAACTATATTACTTCAATACAATCCTTTTACAACATGTATGAATTTAGTAATAGTGGTATATCTTGAGTATTTGTTTTATGCTTGATGATTGAATCAAAACTAAATAGTAAAACCTAACCAGTGCCTATCCTTGGGCAAAGAGTCAATGAAAACGTGAAACAACAGAGATAAACTAATGAAGATATTGTAGAGTACCTTACAAACTACATGCAGTTGAGATAGAATGCCTTACAAACTATCCACTCATATCCATATCACTGCATCAAATCCTTACAATAATGTTTTTCTCTCTAAAATTATCTATGAAACTTAGTCCTCTACTTAAAAGGAATTCATAAACAATCAGATAAACTACGTTGTAGAAGGTATGTTTTGGATGCCTTACAAACAAACCATACTAGAGCACAAACACAATATAAAAGAGACAAGACAATATAGAAGAGAGAAACTACACCTGTATTTCATTAACAAATTTTTCTTTGACATATCTAGACAAGAAGCCTAAGAGACTGAGACAAGATGAGGAATTTACATCACAGTAATAGATTCAACATCATTGGGACCTGCTCTGAACTTCTGTAGGGAAAACCCCCAAAATAGAGCAAAGGAGATGAACCTTCAAAACTGAGAAAAGAAGAGAAAATATAGAAGAAGGAGAAACCCTAGAGACAATATTTGATAAACACCTATCCTTCTTCTGCAAATTTGATTTGCACTTGTTTTTCTAATCTTCTAAAAAATCTAAACTTCATCGGTGACAATCTCATCAAAATCTGATTTGTTTTCCCTGTTAGTGATCTCAAAATCTGATCTCATTTGCCCTTTGAAAGTTTGCCAAATCTGATTTTTTGTCTTTTCAAAGTTTGATCTTATCCCTTGCAAATCTCCTTTATTTTTTCATTGAGAAGCCTTTCAAATTTGATTTCATTTGCAAAATATCTTTGAAATCTGATCATATTCTCTGCTCAAAAAACCTTCGGGAAAGCTCTAATAAATTTGATTTTGCAAATAAAATATATGTGCATTTTGTTTCAACCTTATATGCAAATCTGATCCTATTCTCTAATCTTCATTCTGTCCAAATTTGATTTTTATTTTGTAAAAATCTGATCTCTCCTATGTTGAAACATCTTCCTGAAATGCATTTTTCAAATACTTGCAAAATAAAAATTGCACCAGACTATACATTTGAACCTTTAAAACTTTGCACAATATTCAAATTTCCTTGAAATATTTATTTTCTGCATTTTAAACCCAGAATTCACCAGAAATTGACATGTGGTGCCCTCTTATTCACTGCCTTTAACTGATCTTTTAACTCACCTTTTAATCGCAGTCATCTTTTCCTTCATGTCTCTGAGTCTCTGAATAATTTCCTTAACTATGATTTGATTTGGAGACTTCGAGGCATGCTTTAGTCTCCAAGTTTATATATAGGCTTAACTCGACCATATATTTACCATTCCTTAATTTCACTTACCTTGCACAATGTAGTCTCTAAGTCTCCACAAGAATTTTTTAATTGTGGTTAGATCTAGAGATCTGGCGACCAAGCTTTAGTCTCCAAGCCTCTTGATGTTTGAGACTTAGCATTTTTAATCTAGATACTGAGCGACTGTAGTTTGTCTCTAAGTCTCTTAATGTTTTTGTACTAAATGCCAACATCCGGTGACCTAGCGACCACAGTTAGTCTCCTTGTCGCTGAATATTTGGCGGTTATCTTCAAGCTTCACGCGACCTCGCGAGAAATCACTAGTGGTTAGTCTTTAAGCCTCAAAATATTTCCACATTAACCACCAACATATGGTGACCTTGTGACTAACCAATAGTGGCTAACTCAGCACTTTGTCTTTGAGTCTCTTGATCCTGGCAGCTAACTACTCCTCCTCTCCTGACTTTGCGACTAGCCACCACGTGTCCACCTTTGCCACATCATCACCACCATCTGGGCGCCACCTGTCTAGAAAATTTATTTATCTTCAGTCGGGGGCACAAAAATTGAGGAACTAGTCACCATGCACACATGGATAGCCTCCAGCTCACCTTCACATTTCATATATTTGTCTTCTTGCTTATAAACATTTTGAAAGTCTCCTATGGGAAGAATGTGGGATTAAATCCCTTTGAATTTTAAAGCATTTACTATATTCTATCACAAAATATGGGACCTACCAATGCACTGAATCTTCTAGCCAAGAGGCCCACAAGGAGCTCCTGCCTTCTTTCCAATTCATATTACATTATGAGCTCCCAAGTATATAAACATTAAAAAATCCCATTGCCCAGCAAATGTGGGATAATGCTCTTAAGCATTCTCAAAAAAAAAAATTATCCTCTTCATATGGTGCACATAGACGACTATATCTCACAAAATAGGAAGAATTTAAAAAATAACTCTAGTTAGAATCTGGAGAATTATATTTGCAACAACATATCCAAAATTTATCTCAATCCAACTGTTGACTAAAAAGTTATACGCCCCGCAATATGGCTATGTTTTTTGTTTCTTGCAAATTTGTGTTTGGAAAATTTTTATTTAATCTTTCCCTTTTTGCAGTGTTCTGATTTTAATGTTGCAAATGTTACAAATGTCCTCTATGTGCTGGGTAAAATCTTCCCTCTATTGCATTTTCTAAATACTTCTAAAGTTTTTAAAAAACTCCCAAGAAGATCTGCACAGGCAATCTGCATAAACTGCCTTTAACACTGAATTCATAAAGTCATCAAAATGAACCTTCAGAATCTCAACCTCTGAACATGGATTTAAAGTAATATGTAGAATGCAAAACCTCAAGTATCTTGTTCTAAAAGAGAACATTTCAACTGATAAAAATTTGGAAAGTTAGCACCTTAACACTTTTCTAGTTTTAAACTTGGTGAATATGCATAAAACTGATTTGGAATCAACTTAGAAAAGTGATCAAATGGATTGATCAAAGTATAAAAATCTTCAAAGTAGTTCACTTCCAAGTCTACAATACAGAAAAACTTTCAATTATGCCTAATCCTGAACCATGTGCAAATAGGGAGACCACAAAGTAGGTCATTTAATTTTTAATTCTACACATTCAATAAAACTTTAATAAATTGGAAATGGAAAGGCTCTGGCAAAGTGGATAAATGGATTGGTGTGAGTCTGTATCTCTTCAAATGGGTACAATCTTATGTTTAAAATATAAGGGACAACTCAATTATCCAAAATTTTCAACCAGGTATACATTTTCAAGACCCCAAAGTGGACAACTGAGTAATTATGCACTTGAATACTCAGGAAATCAGAATTATTCACTAATAGAATGGTTCTAGAAAACTTGTCATCTGATTTCATAGGGATCTTAAAATTGGTAATATTGGCTCATTTTAATGTTTAAAATACCTAGGAACATGCCATGAAGTCATACCTATTCATCTGATCAAAGATGTAGGCCTTCAAAGTAAGGTATTCAGAAATCTGCATTCAACAATTTTGGGAAACTTAACAAAATGCTAACCAAATCAAACTGGAAAACTACTCTAATGGATTCATCATGATTTGGAAACTCAAATATATGAAGTATTTGACCACTAAGACATAGTACAAAAGGAATTATTTCAATTGAATCAACTGGTCAAAAGTTATAATTAATCAAATTGGGCTATTCAAATTTCTAGGCAGAACAAAGATGCAAACAGTTCTAGGCAACCGACTCTAGGGAATATGGAAACTTATCGAATGAATTTGAAATGACTTGAGTTCTAAAAAATAGAATCTCTGATATACATATAACATATTCCCAAATCAGTGGATTATGAAACCTAATAGGGTGCAAGATATTCCAAAGAAAACTAGGCCTGGGACAACAAAATGACACTTAGCAAAAATGCAAATTTATGTTACCACCTCAAAATGACTACTCCCTAAACATATCAGAATTGAAATTTAGAAGCTGGAACCCACTACATATATCAAATGAAAGGAATTGAAGCCTCTTCCCAATTGGTACATCATGAAAATCCACAGGGTATCTTTCAGAAGCACTTCAACTAAGCCTTCTCACACAAATTTTTTTGGGTACTCATTTTGTCTTATTGAAAATTTAAACATGGTCACTCAAATTTGTGCCAAATTTGAGAGTACCAACAGTGGCTCTGACTAAGGATGGTTAAATGTAAGTTTATTCTAAGAACCATAGATCTCTGGAGTAGCAAACCACCCCAAAACTTCAAATCAGATTTTATCTCTTTTCACTTTCCTCTTTTCAAAACTTCACCTCTCAAAACTTTTGTCTCTTCTCAAAAAATGGGGAAACCTCTTACTAAAAGAAAACACACAACTAAAAGGGAAAGAAAATATACAATATGTTCATTATCTACAAGAGGCCCAAAGCCCCACAACTGAAATCAACTCTTACCTCTGTCAAACACAAAGCTCTTTGCCCTATGTTTCAAAAATACGATAACAGTACCACTCTTATTTGTTTGATTCAATCCACTATCATCATGTATCAACTCATCATATGATAACAAATCTACAAATTATTCATATGAGCTTCCATAAACATTAGGTAGATTGTCATCATTAAATTTTTGTGGCATATACATGTCACATTCATTAGATAATAACATACTTTGATACCTGTAACATTTATCATCTTTCATCTGTAAACCATAACATAAAAACTCACCATCCAACTGAAAGGAGGGATACTCAACCTCTATCATATTTCTTGGGCAAGCATCATTAAGTTCACTCACATCCATCACCTACTTATCATGCAAAATTAGAGAAGACTCATCACCTTGGATATGATCAAACTTAGGACATGGAGCAATAACCTCTTCATCAATAATAGGAGCACCATGTAGCTTATCATCATCAAAAAAACTCAAAGAAAAGTGGTGGGTGGGAGGGAAAATACCAGTACATTGAATATTGGCCAATGAAATTTGAGCTACTGATTGACCACTTTTTAATGGTTCAAAGGAAAACTTAGAATCAAAACAAGATTCAAAATCCACACTATTCTCTAAATCAGTACTCAACTCAATACTTGGAATTTCCACATCTGCTAAATCTGAAACCATACTGAAAACTTCATCATCTTATAAATCAAATTGACATTTTTTGTAGCCTAATGAAAAAGGAGTGCAATCTAAGAAACAATATCACATATTTCCAAATCAGAATGCACTGAGATACTCAAAAGATATCAAAAGATAAAATCTCTACAATTTCTTCACTGTGAATGGAAGAACAGTCATCTTCTTCATTTATCTTCTTACTATCTTCTTGCACGATGCTGCAATTTTCTTCTCTATTGGAATCTTGTAGTGAAACCACTGAAACCATATCATCTTGTGTAAAGTCCTCACTACAAAAAATCATGTCTGCATCATAGTTGTCTTCTTTCTAGTTGTATATATCTTTCTCATTTTCTTGCTATTCATAAAGCTTTATATCAATATCATAATCAGCAATACCCTTACTAGCAGCAAACTCCTCATCATCACTAAACATATATTCATCTTTATCACTTTCAATATCATTAAATTCAGATTCACTATCACATTTATCATTAGATTCTTCAATGATCTCAGAATTTTCAGATTCAATATCATTATTCTCAACATCTGATATGTCTTTAGAAGAAGCATCTTCTAAAACCTTTATCCATTCTATAACTTGCTGAAAAAATTCTGCCCTCTAAGAAATTGGTAAATTGCATGTATGGGGAAATTTTTTTTTGACAAATAACTCAACCCATACATACTCCTAAGGACAAAAAATGATATTGTAGTCTTTTAGCTTATCAGAAAATCTTATGTAAAAATCATATGATGACTCACTTTCTTCTCTGCTCATGTGTCCTTGTAAAAGTAGCACCACCTTTTCTTGAAGCCTTTGCCTCAACATATCTGTCTCTACTTTGACAAGATCAAACTCTGATACAGGATCTTTTGATTTAGATGTGCCTTGCTCATCA
Organism: Thuja plicata; assembly: GCA_018584345.1. Taxonomy (NCBI): domain Eukaryota; kingdom Viridiplantae; phylum Streptophyta; class Pinopsida; order Cupressales; family Cupressaceae; genus Thuja; species Thuja plicata. The sequence continues at coordinate 1,169,776 of MU223161.1, forward strand.
TTGTGCTCTTTATCCTCATACTGCTCTACATCACTAAGCTGCTCAAAATCACTAAATCTTTCAATAAAACAAGCCTCTAATGCTTTCATGGATTCTATTGAGCCATGAGGTAGATCCCTAATCCAATTTCTTGCAATGTCAACCAAAGATATTGGAAAAAATTTCATCAATATATCCTCATGTAAAATATTATGACTGTCTACCAAGTCAACAAAATTTTCTAAATGATCTTCAGCCGACTGTTCACCAAAACAAGTAAACTTTGGAAAACACTCCCTAACCTTTGATGGAATATGATTTGGATATCTATGGATACCCTCAAAACTAATTGCCCCATACAAATTACTACCCCTCCAATCACTATATTGTGACATCTTAGTAGTCAAAAAGATTACAAAATGCCACTCCTATCTAGTACATATCTCATTCAAATTTTGCAAAAATGCAAGTAAAACTTGAAATATGTAAACCTCTTTTTTCACACCTTATTCCTTTTTGCTTTAGTTCTACAATCACTTGATAAGGAAAACTATCAAAAATTTATGAAATACCTGGATGTACTTGAGTTTCTGCAAATATGTGCTTTGAAAATACTTCCAAATCAACCTTCCAACTTGTAGAGCTACCACCTTGTTGTAGAGGAGAATTTTTGCAAAAGACTGAGATCTGTTTTTAGCTCTAGCTTCTTCAAATCAGCTCACTCACACATACCACATATAAAGAACTTTAATGATTCCCCACTTGGCTATGTCCATAACCATAGGAGCCCAAAAAGTTGTTGTCACTGTTGCTGCAAGTCCACCTTCTTTTGTAGTCTTTCTTTAACATGCACACTGGTGCACATCAGAGAACTCAGAGTCACCACTCACCACATGTGAGATTGTATAAATATAACTTTGAGGAAATTGGAATTTCAAATACTTTGCAATGACAGATAGAGAAAACTTGTCTCATTTTTAAAAATTTTGAGGAATATATTTTCTTTGCAAACAATGACTCTATAATTGTCTATATCCCCAGCAGAGTCGTCAATTTGTTAGCTCTTTTTGTTGCACCATAACCTTAAGATGACAGTATACTAATTATACTTGAATGCAAACTCCCTTTTGACAAGAGAAAGGCTAATTGCTGAGGTATTTGATAACACTGGGGATACCTATTATCACCTCCTTCATTTTTGAGTTCCACAGACTCAGGAAGGTATTACCTATTAAAAGATTACTGATTCTTTAGCCTATGTATTTGCTGGACTAATTCATTCACTGGTTACTTACTTCAGACCTCATTGTAACAACTTATAAAGTACCTTGGAGATTGAAATAATTAGTTTGAAATAAAGTACTACAAGCGAGGCTATGGTTTTAATAACATAAACCAATGAGACAAGGACTTTTATCCTTCTTCCTTTTACTTTAGGAGGGGCAACCTAATGATTCTCTCTACAAGGAATCAACAATATGAATGGTATTACTTTAATACAATCCTTTTACAACATGTATGGATTTAGTAATAGTGGTATATCTTGAGTATTTGTTTTATGCTTGATGATTGAATAAAAATGGAACAGTAAACCCTAACCAGTGCCTATCCTTGGGCAAAGAGTCAATGAAAACATGAAACAATAGAGATAAACTAATGTAGATACTTTAGAGTGCCTTACAAACTACATGCAGTTGAGATAGAATGCCTTACAAAATATCCTCTCATATCCATATCACTGCATCAAATCCTTACAATAATGTTTTTCTCTCTGAAATTATCTATGAAACTTAGTCCTCTATTTGAAAGTAATTCATAAACAATTAGACACACTACCTTATAGAAGGTATGTTTTGGATGCCTTACAAACAAACCATACTAGAGCACAAATAGAATATAAAAGAGACAAGACAATATAGAAGAGGGAAACTACGCCTGTATTTCATTAACAAATTCTACTTTGACATATCCAGAAAAGAAGCCCAAGAGACTGAGACAAGATGAGGAATTTACATCATAGTAATAGATTCAAGATCATTGGGACCTGCTCTAAACTTCTGCAGGGAAAACCCCAAAATAGTGCAAAGGAGAGGAACCTTCAAAACTAAGAAAAGAAGAGAAGATATAGAACAAGGAGAAAACCTAGAGACAATATTTGATAAACACTTGTCCTTCTCCTGCAAATCTAATCTGCACTTCTCTATGCTTTTCAAAAATTTGAACTTCATCGGTGACTGTCTCATCAAAATCTAATTTGTTTTCCCTGTCACTGATCTCAAAATTTAATCTCATTCGCCATTTCAAAGTTTGCCAAATCTATTTTTTGTCTTTTCAAAGTTTGATCTTATCCCTTTCCAATCTCCTTTATTCTTTCACTGAGAAGCCTTTCAAATCTGATTTCATTTGCAAATTATCTTTGAAATCTGATCATATTCTCTACTCAAAAAACCTTCAAGAAAGCTCTAATAAATCTGATTTTGCAAAAAAAACATATGTGAATTTTGTTTCAACCTTATATGAAAATCTGATCCTATTCTTTGATCTTCATTCTGTCCAAATTTGATTCTTATTCTACAAAAATCTTATCTCTCCTGTGTTGAAACATCTTTTCAGAATGCATTTTTCAAATACTTGCAAAATAAAAATTACACCAGACTATACATTTGAACCTTTAAAAATTTGCACAATATTTAAATTTCCTTGAAATATTTATTTTCTGCATTTGAAACCCAGAACTCACTAGAAATTTACATATGGCACCCTCTTATTTGCTACCTTTAACTGATCTTTTAACTCACCTTTTAACCGTAGTCATCTCTTCCTTCATGTCTCTGAGTCTTTGAATAATTTCCTTAACTATGATTTGATTTGGAGACTTGGAGACATGCTTTAGTCTCCAAGTCTTTGGATAGGCTTAACTCGACCATATATTTACCATTCCTTAACTGTATTTACTTTGCACAATGTAGTGTCGACGTCTCCACAAGAGTTCTTTTACTGTGGTTAGATCTAGAGACCTGGTGACCAAGCTTTAATCTCCAAGTCTCTTGATGTTTGAGACTTAGCATTTTTAATCTAGAGACTGTTCAACTATAGTTTGTCTGTAAGTCTCTTGATGTTTTCACACTAACTGCCAGCATCTGGTGACCTAGCGAGCACAGTTAGTCTCCTTGTCTCTGAATATTTGGCAGTTATCTTCAAGCATCACATGACCTCGTGACTAATCGCTAGCAGTTAGTCTCCAAGTCTCAGAATTTTTCTTCATTAACCACAAACATCTGGCAGCCTCATGACTAACCACTAGCAGCTAACTCGGTGGTTTTTCTCTTAGTCTCTTGATCCTGGTGGCTAACTTCTCCTCCTCTCCCAACTTTGTGACTAGCTGCCACATGTGCACCTTTGCCATGTCATCACTACCATCTGGTTGCCACCTGTCTGCACAATTTATTTATCTTTGGTCAGGGACATAGAAATTGAGGAACTAGTCACCATACACATGTGGATAGCCTCCATCTTTCCTTCACATTTCTTATGTTTTTCTTCTTTCTTATAAACATTTTGAAAGTCTCCTATGGGATGAATGTGGGATTATATCACTTTGAATTTTAAAGCATTTACTATATTCTATCACAAAATATGCGACCCAGCAACACACTGAATCTTCCAGCCAAGAGGCCCACAAGGAGCTCTTACCTTCTTTCAAATTCATATTACATTGTGAGCGCCCAAGTATATAAACATTAAAAAATGCCATCACCCAGCAAATGTGGGATAATGCTCTTAAGCATTCTCAAAAAAAAAAATTATCCTCTTGATAGTGCTTCACACAGACAACGGTATCTCGCAAACCAGAAAGAATTTGAAAAATATCTCTTGTGAGAATCTAGAGAATTATATTTTTGACAACATAACCAAAATTTAGCTAGATCCAACGGTTGAGTAAAAATTTATGCCCCCCGCAATATGACTGTGTTTTTTGTTTCTTGCAAATTCGTGTTTGCAAAATTTTTATTTAATCTTTCCCTTTTTGCAGTGTTCTAATTTTAATGTTTTAAATGTTGCAAATTTTATGTTCTAGGTAACATATTCCCTCTATTTCATTTTCTGAAAGCTTCTAAATTTTTTAAAAACTCCCAAGAAGATCTGCACAGGCAATCTACATAAACTGCCTTTAACACTGAATTCATAAAGTCATCGAAATGTACCTTCATAATCTCAACCTCTAAACATGGATTCAAATTCATATGTAGAATGAAAAACCTCAATTATCTTGTTCTGAAAGAGAACCTTTCAATTGATACAAATTTTCATAGTTAGCACCTTAACACTTTTCTAGTTTTAAACTTGGTGCATATGCATAAAACTGATTTGGAATCTACTTAGAAAAGTGATCAACTGGATTGATCAAAGTCTAAGAATATTCAAAGGAGCTCATTTCCAAGTCTAAAATGCATAACAACTTTCAATTATGCCTAATTCTAAACCATCTGCAAATAGGGAGACCACAAAGTAGGTCATTTAATTCTGAATTATACACATTCAGTAAAACTTTAATAAATTGGAAATGGAAAGACTCTGGAAAAGTGTAGAAATAGATTGGTGCAAGTCTATATCTCTTCAAATGGGTACACTCTTATGTTTAAAATATGAGGGACAACTCAATTATCCAAAATATTCAACTGAGTATACATTTTCAAGACCCCAATGTGGACAACTTAGTAATTCTGCACTTGAATACTCAGGAAATCAGAACTATTCACTAGTAGAATGGTTCTAGAAAACTTGTCATCTAATTTCATAGGGATCTAAAAACTAGAAATATTGGTTCATTTTCATGTTTAAAATACCTAGGAAAACACCATGATGTCATACCTATTCATCTGATCAAGGCTGCAGGCCTTCAAAGTAAGGTAATCAGAAATCTGCATTCAACAATTTTGGGAAACATAACAAAATGCTAACATAATCAAACTGGCAAACTGCTCTAATGGATTCATCATGATCTAGAAACTAAAATATATGAAGTATTTGACCACTAAGACATAGTACAAAAGGAATTATTTCAATTGAATCAACTGGTCAAAAGTTATAATTAGTCAAACTGGGCTATTAAAATTTCTGGGCAGAACAAAGATGCAAACAGTTCTAGGCAACCGACTCTGGGGAATATGGAAACTTATCAAATGTATTTGAAATGAATTAAGTTCTAAAAAATAGACTCTCTGATATACATATAACATATTCCCAAAGTAGTGACATATGAAACCTAACAGGGTGCAAGATATTCCAAAGAAAAGTAGGCCTGGGACAACAAAATGACACTTGGCAAAAGTGCAGATTTATGTAACCACCTCAAAATGACTACTCCCTAAACATATCAGAATTGAAATTTAGGAGCTAGAACCCACTGCACATATCAAATGAAAGGCATTGAAGCCTCTTACCAATTGGTACATCATGAAAATCAATAGGGTATCTTTCACAAGCACTTCAACTAAGCCTTCTCACACAAATTTTTTAGGGTACTCATTTTGCCTTATTGAAAATTTTAACGTGGTCACTCAAATTTGTGCCAAATTTGAGAGTACCAACAAGTTCCAAAGCACAAACCTAAGTTTTTCAAGTCTAATATTCAAAAGATAAGGAATGTTATTATGCTAGTGAGATCATATCATATGATGATGATGATGATGATGATGATGATGGTGACTATGATGAAATTGGATTTATTTCTATTAAGGATGATGTACCTATGCATGAAGAAAAATCCTTAGTATCTCGAGTTGAAAATAAATTTGAATGGGTTATAGACAGTGGTTGTTCATATCATATGACTAGAGATAAAAACAAGTTTGTGAGTTTGAAAAGACATGATGGAGGTGTTGTCAGATTTGGTGACAATACTCCTAAGCTTATTATTGGAGTTGGATCTATCTCTTTGGATGGAAAGACTAACACTAACAATGTATTACTTGTTGATGGACTTAAGAATAATTTGTTGAGTGTTGGATAGCTAGTGGACAGGGGTTACCAATTGAACTTCATTAATAGAAAATGTTCTATCAAGATTAAAATAGGAGACCCGATCACATCTGGTACTAAATCCAGAGGTAATATATTTGAATTAAACACATCTCAAGCTTCTTATTATTGCAAAGGTTGATGGTAGTTGGTTATGGCATAGAAGATTTTGTCATGTTAACTTTGATAACATTGTGAAGGAAAGTACAACTAATGCAATAATAGATCTACCTAAGATTGTGAAGCCATCTAACACTATGTGTAGAGAATGTGTTATGGGGAAGCAGCCTAGAAGCACTTTTAAAATAAAAGCTTATTCAGCAAAAGTGAAGTTGGATTTGATACATAGAGATTAGTTGGGTCCTACACAAATAATATCATACTATGGTGAAAGGTAATTTATACTATTTTTTGATGACTTTACTAGAATGATGTGGGTTACATATTTAAGAGAGAAATCTAAAGTATTTGACAAGTTAAAGTTATTCAAAGAAAAAGTTGAGAATGAATCTGGTTTAAAGATGAAGTGTTTGAGATCAGACAGAGGAGGAGAGTTTACATCAGAGCTATTTAATACATACTATGATGAAAATGGAATACACAGACAGACTTCAGCCCCTAGAACTCCACAACAGATTGGGATAGTAGAGCAAAGAAACAGAACTATATTAGATGCTGCAAGGACTATGTTGTTGGAAGGAAATGTGTCACATGATCACTAGAGAGAAGCAATTGGGACTGTTGTGTACACACTGAACAAAATTTAGATTTGAGAAGGTACAAGTAAAAGTCCTTATGAATTTTGGTTTATTCATACACCTACTATGAAATATTTTAGAATATTTGGAAGTAAATGTTATATCAAGAGAGATGATGAGATAGGAAATTTTGATGCTAGAAGTGATGAAAGAATATTTCTTGGTTATTCCACTAAGATTAACTCTTATAAATGTTTTAATCTAAGATTGAGGAAATTGATTGAAAGCGCCAATGTGAAGATAGATGAAAAGTTTCAGATTCAGGAAAGGATCTATGATTGTGGTTAGATTACAGAAACTAAAGAGGTTACTACTGAAACTGAAGAATATTCGATGGTTGATGATGAGATTGAAGATGAATAGACTGAAGCTATTGTCATGCCCAAAACTAGGGCAAAACACACACACAATTTTTATTTGTTTAAAACACATAAGTACATGCAACTAACACTGATTGAGTTAACCTTCAAGTTACAAGGTATATACGTAGATTGAATTAGGGTCATGCCACAAACAGATGCAGAGTTGGAGCATCAACTTGTACCATGGGTTACAAGAATGCTTAACATAGGTTAATCTAACTCTAATTCCATGTTTAACTACATTTAGTATCATGATGATAGTTAGTTGTTATGAACATATGTTGAATTAGGTTGACTTAGTGCTTACTTAATTCTTAACCTAGATTGCAACTTAATCCATACGAATCTAGTTCCAGTTTTCATTCAACATTAACTACTAGCTCAAAACCTAGTCTAATTAATATTCTACTCCCTTTTTAAATAAACGTACATGAAACATTTATCATTTGACATGATTAAAATTTAATAACAATTTCACTATACCAAATAACTATTAATTAAAATCTAATAGTCAAGATCTAATCTGATTTCCTAACCTACCAATATCATTTCTAATTAAATTCTCCCCATTTTATGAAAACACATGCAATCCTAATTCATTAATCCCCTAACAAAAACTAATTTAAATTAACCTTTAATAAAACAATTAAATTAACCTCTAATGGAAAACTTAAATTAACTTCTAACCCCTTGAACACATAAACAATATATTCCAATTAACATAATGAATTTTAATTAACCACTAACTAATTTCAATGATTCAATTTAATTAATTAACCATTATATACACACACACACACACACACACACACACACACACACACACACACACACACACACACACACACACACACACACACACACATATATATATATAAGACTATAACTCTAAAGGCTGATTTTAAACTAGTAATTCAAGATACACCATAGAATCAAATTATACCTATATAAAATAATACACAATTTAGAATTAAAACAATAAAGGAATAGATCATATTAACTAACTTAAACTATCTACTAACCACCTATTAATCTAATCTAACTACCTACTAATCTACTAACCTAACTACCTACTAACCTACTTACCTCACTACCTACTAACTCCCTATCCCATCACAAGGGATAAATCAGCAAGGGGTAAAATTCCTAACGAAGGAGTGTAGGCCTAAATGACTTGGTTTGGGGGCCCACCACCTAACTTACCCCATCCCAAAAAAGAAGTTTCACATGCCTTGGACAAGGCAGGAAGGAGGTGGCATGGTTTTTAAGCAAGGAGGCACCTTTTGAAGAAGGCAAGCACATGATGAAGGGTGAGGAAGGGAGTTGACCTTGGGAAAAGGTTTCATGACATGTCAGAAAGGGAGTACAAAAAATGGTGCAGGCTTTGGGTAGTTCAAGAAACATATTTGCAGCCCCAAAACATTTTTGTTCATTTTAGAACTTTACACAGTCCTACACCCAAGCAAATAGGTTAAGAGGTGAGGAGTATGGTATAGGTGGGGCCCACGAAAATGGGTAAAAGTGCAAGGTGAGTTTAATTAGAATTTAGGATTTAATTTCAAGGTTATGATAGTAGGATTAGGAGACTAAATTAATTAGAGAGAGAGCATATTGGGAAATGGATATTCTCTTACAAATTCCAGAGAGCATTTTTGCTCTAAAATCTGGAAAGTGTCATGGGCCTAATTTTTTTTAATCCCTTCCATGTTGATTTTCTTTGTTTAATTTTTGTAATAGATCATTGTATGCATTTGGATTGATTTATTAGATAAATATACTAAAAGGACTAATAGTATTAATTGATTTTTACATTATCATACTAATTAGTTTGATTTGTTATTTTTATCAAGGTTATTTCTTCTTCTCAAGAATTGAGATTGAAATGGAGATTTTAATGTAGAGAGTTGAATCTATGGAGATGGAATAGATAATTTCAAAGGGAAAATGGAGTGTTCCAATAACTTAAAAACTTACAATTACATACATTATGGAGATTTCAAGATTCACAAATCCTCAAGATTTTTATGATATGAAACTATTATATTGTCTTTCTCTTTCAATATTGGATATCCCTCTAACATGAAATATTAACTTCATTTTTTTTTCTAAGAAATAGAATGCAATATGCATGAACTAAATAATCCTTCATTTACATTATGGTAATCTTACAAAAAAAAATTACACATCTTCAAGATGGTAAATCTATACAATACATGGATAATATGCAACTTTTCTTCCTTTAATGAAATCATTACATAAAGAATGAGAGCTCTTCACATCTAGCTTGAAAAAGCTTCCAAAATGAACATTACAACACTAAAAAAGAAATGAATCTCAATGCAAAGGAGTAACCATGCAACATCTAAGTTGCTTAAACACAACTATACCAAAATAGAGATTTCTTCCAAGCTTCTTTCACCACCATCTTGACTTCAAAACCTGCAAATTTTATAGGGGAACCATGTGAAGCTCACCTCCCAACCAAGGTCTCAAGGAGACCACCCCCGAGCTTGGAGAACCAAGGCTAAACTGGTAACATATCAAAATTCTCACAAAATATCATATATGCACAAACAACAATTAACTCCCAACCAAGGCTTGACAAAGGAGTTTTCCAAACCCATTGAAGTAGGGTGAAGGTGGGCTTTTCCAAGGAGGAGAATGTCATTGCATTTTCAAATTTCTCAACAAGATTTTTTCCATACCTTTCCAGGGCTACATTGACATTTCTTCCATATACACATTTGGTCATTTCTATACCGAAAATAATATTTACAACATGGCTTCATGGAGCCCATACTCCATGAAATTATCCCTCTTTTTTGAAGAGAAGAGACTCTCACTACAATGGAGAGCCCAACTAACCCCTTCACCTAAGGCCACTTCTTCACTTCCCAAAGGGTGAGTAATGCCTTAACTCCCATGAATAACACTCCCAATCTAAAATAACAAGAAATGATACAAAATCCAAATGCATTCCCAACCCAACACATGACAAAAAAATCTACATACAACAACACTCTACAAGATTACATACATGAACACTGTATAAAATTTCATATTCATAAAACAACATACAAATCTACTTGCAATAAAACAAGCACTTTCATGGAAATGGAGACCAACCTTCAAAATGTGTTATGGCAAAATAAATCTTGAGAAGAGCCCAAATCCTTATCCTTCCTCTATCCAAACCCTAATTATCTCTAAAATTAGAGAGTGGGTGAACACCCACTAAGTCTCCCCAAACCCTATAAAAAGACCCCCAAAAGTATACTCAAGACCTAGAAATTAATGAGACATGACCTCTAGCCTTTTTTCTTACCTCTTATCTCCCCACTTAATTGTGAGTTTAGTAAGGAGTGTGGGACAAGTTAGATGCATGTGGCCATCTCCATTTTCGCCAATTTTGAAAAGTAGGCATTTTAGAGATCTATAATGGTGACCTAGGTTTTACCCATAGGTAAAAACTAGACCTAACCCAAGGTACCCCCTTAGGGTTAACTAATATTGGCCAAAAATACACTCTAGAGTCACTTTTGACCCCTCCAAGGTACCCCTAAAGTTCAAATCCGAGTTCCAGCTTGATGTGATCCTTACAAGACATCTATGTGCAAGTGGGATTAATATAACACCCTATAATATTTTTTGATTCTTTCCCAAGTCCTAATTTGGCATGTCACCATCCACATGGACAATACAAGTGTCAAGTGACACTAAAAAAAAATACACATCACATTCACAATGGCATGTCCAAACAACAACATGAATTTAAACTATTAACACACATTCATATTACGTTTATAACAAAGATCAAATTAAAATGAGGTTTTAAACCCCTTATCAGATTAAACCTTGGCTTACTCAATTCATATGTGTTTAGCCCTAATTCTCTGGAAAATTCCATGGTTTTCTTTCCTGCACACTAAAATTGAGCATCTGTAGTCCAAGATAATAAAATCGTATGCAATATACATATTCACTTCATACTTAGCAACATTAATCAATAAGGAGAATTAAATTCCTAATTACAATTTTCATGCAAAAATGTTTAAAACATAAAAATTTCATAATCGTCATGACATAATATCCATGAAATAATCAAGTCTAATCATGATCCAACCTTCTCATCAATTCACCTATCTAAACATATGCAATCAAAATCAACCACATGTTCTAGGTCTAACCCATATCAGAATATAATCCATACAATATAATCATCATCATAAACATAATATCGTGAGTTGCTGTCAGGATAATCAAAACAAGTGTATCAATGTATCAAAACATAAAGTATCAAAGTGTGATCGATCAGTAAAGTTATGGTGGGTCAGGGTGAGGCCTCACATCCTCCCCCTAGGCATGAGCTCCCTCCTAGAGTTCATCAAAAAGGTATGGGTACTATGATCTCATATGTGCTGCATCCTCCCATGAAGCTGTGACCTCATCATAACAATCCCACTGGACCCTAACTTGGTCCAGCTCTTTGCCTTGAAGTGCCAGGGTTCGTCGGTATATAATACGAATGGGATCTAGTGCTAGCTAACTATCTGACTCCACCTGCAAGGCATCCCAATCTATAATGGGAGATGCATCATAAATATATTTCTGTAACATAGATACATGAAACACATCGTGGATGTGTGACAGGCTTGGTGGCAAGGCTAGATGGTAGACAACTGGTCCTATCCTCTCTAATATCATGAAAGGTCCAACAAAGCAAGGCACTAACTTAGATCCCTTTATAAAATGGATTGGACTCTTATGCAGGTGCACTCTCAAGAAGACCCTATCTCCAACCATATACTCATGATCAACCCTCTTCGCATCTGCATACTTTTTCTATCGATCTTGAGCCTCTCTAAGCCGCTGTCTAATCAAGACGACCTACTGCTCCATATCCTTAACCAATTAAGGTCCAATAGATACTCTATCCTTGATCCTATACCAACTTAGTGGTGTCCTACATGGTCTATTGTACAAGGCCTGATATGGTGGTATACATATAGAAGAATGATGCCCATTATTATAGGCAAACTCGACCAGATGTAGGTATTCCTCCCACTTGACCTAATGGTCCATCACATACATGTGCAACATATCCTCCAATACCTAGTTAACCCTCTCGGTCTGGCCATATGTCTGAGGGTGGTATGTTGTACTAAAATTGAACCTAGTCCATAATGCTACCTGAAACTCTCTCCAAAAAGCTGATGTGAACAAGGAGTCTCTATTAGATATGATCTTATGGGGAAAGCCAAGAAGTCTGACAATATCCTGCAAAAAGATCTAAGCTATGTCTCATGCTATGAATGTAGTATGCACTGGTGAGAAGTGGGCAACCTTGGTCAACATGTCAATTGTCACCAAGATGGCATCATGGCAGTGAGAAGACATATGGAGACCAACAATGAAGTCCATAGATATAGTATCCCACTTCCACTTGGCAATCTCATGTGGCTCCGTGAGCTCACCTGGAAGACTATGCTCTACCTTCACTCTCTGGCACTCTAGACATCTAGCAACTATGCTAGCAATCTGCAATCTCATGCTTGACCAATGATAAAAATTGTCTCAGATCGGCATGCAACTTCTTAACTTGTAGATGAGCTGCATAAGGTTCTTTGTGAGCCTCAAGCACAATAAACTATCACAAGTCACCTGTAGAAGGTACATAGATGTGTCCCCTATGACGTAGAAGTCCATAAGACACCAAATAATACTCTACAAAACTCCCCTCAAGGGGTCTCTGAGAATGGATAAATTGACAAACCTCCACATATAATCCATCCTCTAGAAAATGATGCAAAATGCGGTCCCTCAAATTTGTACTAGAAGTCATAGATGAGAGCTCATGTCGCCTCCTACTCAAGGCACCTGCAACTACATTCTCTTTCCCCTTGATGTAATGAACATCAAAATCATACTCACACAAAAACTCCATCCATCTCCTCTACCTAGCATTAAGATTGGGCTATGTAAAGATGTACTTTAGGCTCTGGTGATCTGAATGATGCTCAAATCAGTGATCTAGAAGGAAGTGTCACCATCTCACTAAGGCATGCACCACTGCTACGAGATCTAGATCATCAGTAGAATAATTAAGCTTGTGGGTCTTTAGCTTCCTAGACTCGCTAGGTATAGGATGACCCTCCTACATAAGGACTACTCCAAGACCATCCAATGAAGCATCTATACATACAAGAAAATCTGCCAAAGGATCTAGCACTGCTAAAATTGGTGCACTAGTGAGGGCTCTCTTGAGCTCCTGAAAATCTCTCTCACACTTCTCTTTCCATTCATACTTCTTCCCCTTTCTTTGAAGGGAAGTGATGGGATGAGCTATCCTAGAAAATCCTGCCATGAAGCGTCTATAATATCCTACTAGGCCCATAAAAATCTTGACCTCCCTGACACTGGTGGGTGCTTGCCAATCCATAATGGCTCTAATTTTTGATGGGTCTACAGAGATCCCATCGCTAGATATAAGATGACCAAGATAATGCACCTCGGGTCTAAAGAAGGCACACTTTGACAAGCTGCCATATAATTGATTCTCTCTCAAATGTTGTAGAACCTACCTTAGATGCTCCTCATGCTCCTCTTCATTGTGATAATATATCATAATTTCATCAAGGGACACTACCACAAATTTATCTAAGAATGTATGAAATACTCTGTTCATGAGGCTCATGAACACAGCTGGAGCATTCATGAGGCCAAATGGCACTACTGTGAACTCATAGTGACCATAACTCATGCGGAAAGCAATCTTATGGATGTCACTTTCCACAATCCATAACTAATGGTACCCTAACTTTAGATCTATCTTTGAGAACACTCAGGCACCCTGCAACTGATCAAACAAATCATCAATCTTGGGGAGTGGGTATCAGTTCTTAATTGTTACTTTATTCAACTACCAATAATCAATGCATAATCTAAGTGATCCATCCTTCTTCTTCACAAAAATCACAGGTGCACCCCAAGGTGATACACTAGGTCAGACATGCCCTTTCTCCAAGAGATCTTCTAACTGAATCTTGAGCTCATTGAGCTCATGTGTGTTCATCCTATAAGGTGCTCTAGGTATGGGCTCGGCTCCTAGTGTAAGGTCTATGTGAAAATCAACTTCCCTAAGTGGAGGCATACCAAGTAGCTCAATAGGAAATAAATTTGTAAACTCCTAAAGAATAGGCTAATCCTTGAGTGAAGGTTCCCCTTCTAAATCCTCCTCTCTATCACTAATGGTGATGGAAAATAACTAACAACCCTTCTTCCCGCACTGCCTAAGCTGGATAGTGGAAATTATACGAAAGGATACGGGTCTTTGTACCCCAAATATCACCATAGAAGTGTCATGATCATCAACACACTCAACCCTCTTTTGATGACAATCCACCTTGGCGCTATGGGCACATTGCCAATCCATGCTAAGGAATACATCATAAGAACCTAGAGGGGTAATGTGGATATCATTCATCATGATTAAGTTTCCAATCTGCATCTGACAACTGCAAACTAAGGAACTAAAAAACACTCTAGCTCCTGAAGCTAACTCAACCTCCCAACTGACATCTTGTCTAACTGCCACCAACCCGCAACACTCCACTACATAGGGAGATATAAAGGAGTCTATGGATCCTAAATCAAACAAGATAGAAACAATGATACCCTAAATCATACCTGCGGCCTCTATGACCATGGCCTAGTGCTCAGCCTGGCAGTTATAAACCACTACAAAAACTCTATGAGATCTACCCATATCTCCAACTGTAGGCTCTAAGGTAGCCCCTCTCTGACCACCGACTGACTGTCCCTAAGGGCACTCTCTCACTATATGACCCATACCACCACAAGCGTAACATGGCCCTCGAGTCTAAATCTACACTCCTTGTGTCCTAGGTTGTTGTGACCCTCTGGTCCCACTAGAACCACTGTATCCACCCCTAAAGGACTGCTCAGTCTTAGCTAACAATGTTTGAGGGGTCTATGTCCTATGATCTTGTCTAGGGCCCTAAGACTACCACTGCTTGGGCTTAGAGCCCTGATAACTCTATGAATGCCTCTATCTAGAATCCTACTGGGATCTCTACTACTAAGACTGTTGACCCTTAAAGGATCCTACTGAGTGATTTTGTTTCCCTTTCCAAGGGGGTCTCTACTGTCCTGACTACTCAAAAGAGGGGTTTTGGTGCTGGGACTGATCTTGAGACTCCTGTCTAGTATATATATCCTTGACTACAAGTGCCATCTCAACTGCCGCTCTAAATGTGGTAGGAAATGCTAGGCGTACTGTGCTCTAAAGAGACATATTAAGTCCCTTAATGAAATGGTGAATATGCAATTTCTCATCCTTCATGTAATCAACATATGGAAGGAGCTCGAGAAACTAACTCTGATACTAGTTCACTATGAGGCCCCTATACTGGATCATGGAACTCCTCTATCTATCTCTATCTAAAATGCTTGGAGAGATATCTCCCATGGAAACGGGCCACAAAAGTCTCCCATGTGAGTGTGTCTATACTCACTCCACCTATGGAAACCTCCTGTTCCCACCAAGTGGAGGCCTTATCTCATAGGAGATGGACTACAAGTCATGCCTTTAGATTACTCCCATAAGGGTGCAATCCAAAACATCACTATAAACACTGTAACCAGGCCTCTGCTACTGACCCATCAGTGGATCCAAAAAATAAGGGTGGCTGGAGTTGTAATAACTCTTAGATCTCATCTCCAACATCTCTAGGGGTTCTCTCCATGGTATGTATCTCATGCTCACATGGTAATACAACCTGATGAACTGACTCACCCTCATGATCACCTTGACCCTCGCCAGACCTGGTTGGAGGACTCCTACTCCTCTCTCTGCTAACTGCTCTATCATTCAATGACATATGCGCTTCCCCTTTGGGAATCTGCTGCTAAACTATGGGTGGTAGTCTCTGCTGAATCACCCTAATCAAATTTTGGAGAACATCCCTAATATCTTGGTTAAGGTTTTGAGGTGGTGGAGGAGGTGGAGGTGGTGGAGTTGATGGATCCTCCTGTCCTTCCCCACCACATGCAGCTCTACGACCTCTACCTCATCTACTAGCTCATGTGATGACATGAATCCTACACAATAATTTAGGTTTAAATGAGTTGAAATGTAATGGGTTCAAAGCTTCCAATGTTGAAGCATGACTCTGATACCAAAATTTCATGCCCAAAACTAGGGAAAAACACACACACAATTTTTTTTTTTTAAAAAAAAACACATAAGTATGTACAACTAACAATGGTTGAGTTGGAAAGGTGATAGGATGGTGGAGTTAACCTTCGAGTTACAAGGTATATATTTAGATTGAATTAGGGTCATGCCACAAACAGATGCAGACTTGGAGCATCAACTTGTTCTATGGGTTATATGAACACTTAACTTAGGTTGATCTAACTCTGATTCTATGTTTAACTACATTTAGTATCATGATGATAGTTAGTTGTTATGAACATGTGTTGAACTAGGTTTACCTAGTTCTTACTTAATTCTTAACATAGATTAAAACTTAATCCATTCGAATCTAGTTCCAATTTTCTTTTAACATTAACTACTAGCTCAAAAGCTAGTCTAATTAATATTCTACTCCCTTTTTAAGCAAACATACATTAAACATTTATCATTTGACATGATTAAAATTTAATAACAATTTCACTATACCAAATAACTATTAATTAAAATCTAATAGCCAAAATCTAATCTAATTTCCTAACCTACCAATATCATTTCTAATTAAATTCTCCCCATTTTATGAAAACACATGCAATCCTAATTCATTAATCCCCTAACAAAAACAAATTTAAACTAACCTTTAATAAAACAATTAAATTATCTTCTAATAGAAAATTTAAATTAACTTCTAACCCCTTGAACACATAAATGATATATTCCAATTAACATAATGAATTTTAATTAACCACTAACTAATTTCAATGATTCAATTTAATTAATTAACAATTATATATAAAAAAAGTATATAACTCTAAAGGTTAATTTTAAACTAATAATTAAAAATACACCATAGAATCAAGTAATACCTATATTAAATATTACACAATTTAGAATTAAAAAAATAAAGGAATAGATCATATTAACTAACTTAAACTATCTACTAATCACCTATTAATATAATGTAACTACCTACTAATCTACTAACCTAACTACCTACTAACTCCCTATCCCATCACAAGGGACAAATCAGTAAGGGGTCAATTTCCTAAGGGAGGAGTGCAGGCCTAAATGACTTGGTTTGGGGGCCGACCACCTAACTTACCCCATCCCAAACAAGAAGTCTTGCATGCCTTGGACAAGAAATCAAGGAGGTGGCATAGTTTTTAAGCAAGGAGGCCCCTTTTGAAGAAGGCAAGCGCATGATGAAGGGTGAGGAAGGGAGTTGACCTTGGGAAAAGGTTTATGACATGTTAGAATGGGAGTAGGAAAAATGGCGCAGGCTTTGGGTAGTTCAAGAAACATATTTGCAGGCCCAAAACATTTTTTTTCATTTTCAAACTTTATACAGTCCTACACCCAAGCAAAGAGGTAAAGAGGTGAGGAGTATGGTAAAGGTGGGGCCCATGGAAATGGGTAAAAGTGCAAGGTGAGTTTAATTAGAATTTAGAATTTAATTTCAAGGTTATGTTAGTGGGATTAGGAGACTAAATTAATTAGAGAGAGAGCATATTGGGAAAGGAATATTGTCTATGGTAAGGAGAATGTTTCCTTTCCCATACAAATTTTAGAGAGCAATTTTGCTCTAAAATCTGGAAAGTGTCATGGGCCTAATTTGTTTTAAGCCCTTCCATGTTTATTTTCTTGGTTTAATTTTTGTAATAGATCATTGTATGCATTTGCATTGATTTATTAGAGAAATATACTAAGAGAACTAATAGTATTAGTTGATTTTTACATTATCATACTAACTTGTTTGATTTGTTATTGTTATCAAGGTTATTTCTTCTTCTCAAGAATTGAGATTGAAATGTAGATTTTAATGTAGAGAGTTGAATCTATGGAGATGGAATAGATAATTTCAAAGGGAAAATGGAGTGTTCCAATAACTTGAAAACTTACAATTACATACATTATGGAGATTTCAAGATTCACAAATCCTCAATATTTTTATGATATGAAACTATTATATTGTCTTTCTCTTTCAATATTGGATATCCCTCTAAAATGAAAGATTAACTTTATTTTTTTTTAAGAAATAGAATGTAATATGCATGAACTAAAGAATCCTTCATTTACGTTATGGTAATCTTAGAAAATACAATTACACATCTTCAAGATGTTAAATCTATACAATACATGGATATTATGCAACTTTTCTTCCTTTAATGAAATCATTACATAAATAATGAGAGTTCTTCACATCTAGCTTGAAAAATATTCTAAAATGAACATTACAAAACTCAACAAGAAATGAGTCTCAATGCAAAGTAGTAACCATGCAACATTGAATTTTCTTACACACAACTACACCAAAATAGAGATTTCTTCCAAGCTTCTTTCACTATAATCTTGACTTCAAAACCTGAAAATTTCATGACGAGAACCATGGGAAGCTCACCTCCCAACCAAGGTCTCAAGGAGACCACCCCTGAGCTTGGAGAACCAAGGCTAAACCGGTAACATATCCAAATTCTCACAAAACATCATATATGCACAAACAACAATTAACTCCCAACCAAGGCTTCACAAATGAGTTTTCCAAACCCATTGAAGTAGGGTGAAGGTGGGCTTTTATGAGGAGGAGAATGCCATTGCATTTTAAAATTTATTATCAAGATTTTTTACATGCCTTTCCAGGTCTACATTGACATTTCTTCCATATACACATTTGGTCATTTCTATACAAAAAACAATATTTACAACATGACTTAATGGAGGCCATACTCTATAAAATTATCCTTCTTCTCCAAGAGAAGAGACTCTCACTACAATGGAGAGCCCAACTAACCCCTTCACCCAAGGCCACTTCTTCTCTTTCCAAAGGGTTAGTAATGCCTTAACTCCCATGAACAACACTACCAATCTAAAAGAACAAGAAATGATACAAAATCCAAATAAATTCCCAACCAAACACATGACAACAAAATCTATATACAACAACACTATACAAGATGACATACATGAACACCATAGATGATTTCATATTCATAAAACAATAATATACAAATCTACTTACAACAAAACAAGCACTTTCATGGCAATGGAGACCAACCTTCAAAATGTGTTATAGAAAAATGAATCTTGAGAAGAGCCCAAATCCTTATCCTTCGTCTATCCAAACCCTAATTGTCTGTAAAATTAGAGAGTGGGTGAACACCCACTAAGTCTCCCCAAACCCTCTAAAAATACCCCCAAAAGTGTACTCAAGACCTAGCAATTAATGAGACATGACCTCTAGCCTTTTGTCTTACCTCTTATCTCCCCTCTTAATTGTGAGTTTAGTAAGGAGTGTGGGACAAGTTAGATGCATGTGGCCATCTCCATTTTCGCCACTTTTGAAAAGTAGGCATTTTAGAGAGCCATAATGGTGACCTAGGTTTTTCCCATAGGTAAAAAATAGCCCTAACCCAAGGTACCTCCTTAAGGTTAACTAATACTAGCGAAAAATACACTCTAGAGTCACTTTTGACCCCTCCAAGGCACCCCTAAAGTTTAAATTCGAGTTCCAAGTTGATGTGATCCTTACAAGACATCTATATGCAAGTGGGATTAATATAACACCTTATAAGGTTTTTTGATTCTTGCCCAAGTCCTAATTTGACATGTCACCATCCACATGGACAATACAAGTGTCAAGTGACACTAAAAAAAAATACAGATCACATTCACAATGGCATGTCCAAACAACAACATGAATTTAAAATATTAACACACATTCAGATTATGTTTATAACAAAAATCACATTACAATGAGGTTTTAACCCCCTTATCAGATTAAACCTTAGCTTACTCAATTCACATGTGTTTAGCCCTGATTCTCTAGAAAATTTCATGGTTCTCTTTCCTGCACACTAAACTCGAGCATCAGTAGTCCAAGGTAATAAAATCGCATGAAATATCCATATTCACTTCATACTTAGAAACATTAATCAATAAGTAGAATTAAATTTA
This sequence comes from Thuja plicata, assembly GCA_018584345.1. NCBI lineage: Eukaryota > Viridiplantae > Streptophyta > Pinopsida > Cupressales > Cupressaceae > Thuja > Thuja plicata. Next base: position 1,190,061 of record MU223161.1, read on the forward strand.
TAATTACAATTTTCATGCAGAAATGTTTAAAATATAAAAATTTCATAATCGTCATGACATAATATCCATGAAATAATCAAGTCTAATCATGATCCAACCTTCTCATCAATTCACCTATCTAAACATATGCAATCAAAATCAACCACATGTTCTAGGTCTAATCCATATCAGAATATAATCCATACAATATAATGATCATCATAAACATAATATCTCGAGTCCCTATTAGTATAATCAAAACAAGTGTATCAATGTATCAAAACATAAAGTATCAAAGTGTGATCAATCAATAATGCTATCATTGGTCGGGGTGAGGCCTCAAAGCTACTGAGACATTGAAGACACCAAGGTATGTTAAAAGAATAATCCTAAAGATCAAATTATTGGTCATGCGAACAAAGGCATAATAACTAGATCTAGAGTTAGAGATGAGATGTGTTTGATTTCTCAAGTTGAACCAAAGACTACTGATGAAGCATGTAGAGATGGATCTTGGACTAAAGCTATGGAAGAAGAACTAGAAACAATAAATAAAAACAATACTTGGGAATTGGTTCCAAGACATACGAACAAAAATTTTATTGGCACTAAATGGTTTTTCAGAAAAAAGATGGATGAGGAAGGAACAATGGTAAGAAAAAAGGCTAGATTAGTATGTAAAGGCTACTCACAACAATAAGGTATAGACTATGAAGAAAATTTTTCTCCTGTTGCTAGATTGGAAGCTGTGAGATTATTTATTTCTTATGCTACACATAGAGACTTTAAGGTTTATGAGATGGATGTGAAGTCAACATTCTTGAATGGTGATCTAGAAGAAGAAGTTTACATTGAGAAACCTGATATTTTTCCTTTGACAGATGATGAAAACATGGTTTGCAGACTAAAGAAAGCACTGTATGGACTGAAACAAGCACTAAGGGCATGGTATTCAAGACTAGACAAATATCTACTTCATTTTGGTTTTAGGAAAGGTAATACATATAGTAATTTATACTTCAGAACTGAAGAAGATGGAATCTTGATTATAGAATTTTTTGTTGATGATATCATTTTTGGAGGCAATGATAAGATGAGTAAGAGGTTTGCTAAAGAAATGGAAAATGAATTTGAAATGTCAACGATTGGTGAGATGAAATTTTTTCTTGGTTTGCTAATTAATCAGAGTAAGAATAGCATTTTTATATCTTAGACCAAGTATCTTAAATAAATGTTGAAAAAGTTTGGAATGGAAGATTTTAAATGTGTTGGAACACCTATGGTGATAGGAAACAAACTGACTAATAGTGATAAGATGCAAAGTGTTGTTCAGACTAAGTACAACTTGATGATTGGAGGTCTACAATATCTAACACACACTAGACCAGATATTACCAATGTAGTTGGAATTGCAGCTAGATATCATACAGATCCTAAAGAAACACATTTTACCGGTGTGAAAATAATTTTTAGATATTTGAAAGGGACAATAGAATATGGATTATGGTATGAAAAATCTGATGATTTTATATTGCAGGCTTTTACTGATGTTGATTGGGCAGGTAATGTAGATCACAGGAAGAGTACAAGTGGTGGAGCATTTTTCCTTGCGAAAAGGTTGGTTTCTTGGTTGAGCAAGAAGCAGAATTATATTGCTCAATCTACTACTGAGTCAAAATATGTTGTTGTTGCAATAAATTGGACACAAGTTGTTTGGATGTGTAATGTCTAAATTTGGCTCATGAAGGATTTCTTAAGTAAGGTTTGCATAATGAGATAAGAAAGAGATCCTAAGGCCAATTTTAGTTTCTTACACCTAAGTATTAAGATAAAAGGATGGAAAGGAGCATGTAAAGAATAGTGGGATAAGATACATACCTCATAATATAGCAGATCTAGAAAAACTCATTTTTTGAAGCCTGTATTGAGTTTCTGGAAAATATAAAGTATGATTCGAAACTGGAACCTAGAGACAAACAAAACCCAGAAATATTTTTCTGTTCCAATGTCGTCTTATGAAAAAGGTCAACCTTGACCCACAAATGTCACCCCTAATCTAATAATTTCAACCCTAACCTACACATTGTTGACAGGAAATCTATTTGTGGATCACAGAAGTTCACTGAAAAGGGTATCCAAATCTAGTCTTAAATTTGTTGTTCTGCACCTGTAACTCCCAAAAAAAACACCTGCAAATATCTAAAAAGAGGGGTTTTAGGGTGGCTATATAGGATTTTTCCTTAGTCAAACCCCTATTTTGGGGATCTCCACCTCCACGGATAGCCAAATATAGAATGTATGGTGTGTGTGCATTACTCTTTTGAAAAGAGTCTTTAAACATGCAATATCAAGATCTAATCTTCTAGATTAACAATCCTAACATAAAATGGAAATGAGAAAAAAATGCATAGATTTGAATATGACAAAGAAAGCATACCAAGTCCCAAAGGCTAAAGTATTCCTATCAACTCACAATCTGTAATTGCTACCCCATGATAATGTCCTTTGAAATGCTTGAATGTTGAGAACAGTAGATCTAAAGAGAGAGCCTTCTTGCTTCAATGAGTATCTACCATAGCTTGTCCTCAAAATTTTTTATTGAAGATGATGATATGTCCTTCTAGCTTGTCCTTCTATATCATCCCCTTACTTTTTTACATCATCATTTAATCATGTCATCTCCCGATTTCGTTTCATGATCAAATGAAGGCAAAAGAGAGTGTTTATATAGAGATCTCAACATAGGTCTCCTAGGGCAATGCAAGGGATCCTAATCCAAGTTCTACCTCAAATAATGGTCCAATCATAATAACCAACCAAGGAGGGAATGTATTAATTCAAATATCAGAGAAAACACTTCTGCATCTTAACCCGGGGACCTATTTTAAGTTCCAGACCCCGATAAGCTCTAGATTTGAAAGCGGGGACAAACACCTGATAGAGGATTATGTTAACCTCACCCTTGACCTAGTTCAAGGTCAACCTTGACCCTGACCTAGGTTAGGGTTGACCTTGACTCTGACCTGATGTTTCAGGCAGGTCACTAGAAAGTTGTTGAGAGGTTCCTAGGTCAGTCGGGGACCTAGGAAGGTGGAGGAATGTGCTAGAATGTTAAGAAAGCCTAGAGGCCTAGGGAGAGAGTAGGATGAGGCCCAGGAGGACAAATACATAGGTCTTACCTAGAGATAAGAGCCATGGAGAGGGAAATCTAGGAGGATCCACAAGATCCTAACCCTAATTTCACCTATACATGTATAATTAAGCACTGATGCAAATCTAATATGAAAACATACTAAATGAGGGTATTAAACCTATAAAAATGGAAGTGCTTCTATTTTAAGATAATAAATTTAGCCCCCACTTTATCTTAGATATGAAACTACATGAATATGCAAGCTAAAGTAAGAAAATATCATAAAGTATAAAAAGGATATAGCCAAGTCCTCGATGCAAAGATCCTACAAGAAATCATTAGTATTCGCAACCTGTAGTACACAAGGTTAGTGAAAATCCAAAGAGTATATAAGTCTTACTATGATTATCTTGAGAAGTATATAGAGCCCCTTATGCCCCCCCTTATTTGGCCTACTAATTCATGGAAGGTGAAACAAGGTGATAAGGTGATTTCTATACATTGAATATGCAATTTGTTGAAAAATTCTTTTCCTAAAGTATTTAGAAGGGTCCTAAACCTTCCTAAACTAATTTAATAGGTTAGGTATCTAAATCATGATTCCAACACCTTTGACAACACTAAAAATGGAGCTACCAAACTCAAGTTATGAGGAAAAGAATAGATGTCTATCTAAATGCATATAAAGGGAAAATTCAAATTTAACCTAAATAATTTCAAATGAAACCCTAGTAAAACCTTAATTTACTACCTATAGATAAGAGGAAGAGACACTAACCACCTCATTCTTACCATTTTCAAAGTTTGGGAAAGGAGATAGGATGCCAAAGAGAGAGGAATTCTGAGCGAGCCGCATGGAGGTTCTGAGAGAGCGCCTAGCTAGCAGACAACCACTGCCCGGGGTAAGTTCCTATTTCTAATGCCTATGATTGAAAATTTAATTTTTTTATAGGGAAGGTCGACCTTGACCCAATAAGGTTGAGCCTAAGGCAGTAAGGTCAACCTTAACCCATTAAGGTCAACCCTGACTGGGAAGATTCTATCCTTCTTGGGGGTAGGTTGACCCTGACCCACTAAGGTCGACCTTGACCCAATAAGATTGACCCTAACCCACAAAGGTAGACCTTGAACCATAAAGGTTGACCTTGACTAAAAAGGTTGACCTTGACTAGGTTAGGTGGGTACATAAGATGTTTGATGCAGAAGTACTGATATAATTCATGTTTGTGCTTGCAGGATCCAGTCTATCTTTGAGAGCATCCCTTTGGAGGGTTATTACTATCTGTTAGAGGGAGTGTCTCTGAGCTACAAAAAGATGAGATACAGTTATTTAGAGATGTGAGATTGTACTGGGTAGCAGTCCTACTACAACTAAGGTTCCATCGGTCTATGATATCAGCCAAGATAGAGAGATGGGATGAGGATACTTGTTCCTTCCATCTTCCATTAGGAGAGATCACGATCACTCTGGAGAATATGTACAGGATCCTATGACTTCTGGTCTGAGGTGAGCCTATCAGACCAAGAGTACCATGGGGTCCCCTTGAGGTTTTTGAAGATATAGAGTATTGTTTGGGATGGGTACCATAGATGAGGACCCGATCAGATCAGATATCTTTGGCAGACTTACTAGCAGGTTTGACACCTTTGGTACAGAGAGTGATGCTATGTATACTTTCTTTGGTTGTAGTTCCCAACACAAAGGGTATAATATTTTTAGCACCATTTACCCATATCGTACATAGGATGGAGAGTGACAGGGTCACTATCTCATGGGGCTGCAGCATGTTGGCTCATCTTTATCACGAGCTAAGTCAGTTAATGAGATACCAGTGGGAGAGTCTTATGGTGTGCACCTTGCTACAGGTTTGGATGTTTGAGCATTACACATGTACATGACCATAGGGTACTCCTGCAATGATAGATTCGAGCACACCGAGAGCCTATCCGCTAGCAGATGTCTGGCAGCACAAAGATATCCTCTTTTAGAGGGTATTCTTTGACTGTATACTAGGTATATATTTGATATGGAGACCTTATTGTGAGATGATAGACTGGCTGGATACCTGACATTAGTTGAGAAACTCACAGCAGCATAAGCTACTAGAAGGTCCTACCAATCATGTCATGATTCCATACTACTATGATAGGGTGATGAGACTGTTTGGTTTGATATAGGGGGTCCCTCAAACAGTACCTCAGTATGCATATCTGATGAGATACTATCAGAGACCCAGTGCTATATGTTGACTGATAGTAGCTGATATTGTGGATAGTGAGATAGATGAGACTGAGGATATAGAGGTAGCCGCTAAGATATCTTATGCTGGTGTTAGCAAAGAGTATATCAGATACTGGAGTTTACAGGGGACCCATCCTATCTTCCTCGATGACTACCCCACAGGTGATCCAGGTCCTTCAGAGAGGAACCATCGAGGAGATGACATACCAGTAGGAGAGGAGGAGGAGCCTCCCTTCAAGGGAGATCCTATGGAGGAGGAGAGAGAAGAGGAGATGCCCCCAGGCTATAGTACAGGGACCGGTGATGAGGCAGTATATGTTGATCCCTTGAGATCACAATGACCTCATCGAGTGCACATAGAGACACCACCAATGAGGCCTAGATAGATTGAGTGAGGATAGAGTAGTCACTCCATGCCCCCACCATCTAGATCCTTTAGTGATACCCAGAAAGGAGATCCAGGTATGATACGACTTTATAATGTTTTGAATAAAGATTTTGTTTAGAAGAAGAAATTAAATAAGTTTTTCATTGGAATTTTGTAGTGAGCATAGTGGAGTGGAGGAGTTTTGTATCTGAGGTTCTAAAGGATACATGTATATCCTACCGATTGCCAACTAGCGAGAGAGAGTCCCTTGTAGGACAAAGGGATCCTGAAAGACATGTAGATATCTTCCTATGTATACAGTAAGAGTTGAGATTATGCAAGGAGAGAGAAGAGAAACTGATGGCTGACATGTAGAGAGCCTAGGAGCAGATCTAGGAGATGAGCATATTGAGGAGTCAGACACGGACTACTATTCTGAGATCCTCAGCCTCACATCATAGATTTGAGAGAGCTGGGAGTCACTGTCCTTTAGAGCAATGGGATAGGGATTGATAGATATGGCACTTGTGCCACATATGTACCTAACTCAGAAAAGTTTATTTATGAAGAAAACTTTGTTTTTGGAACAATTAGTTCTATGGTTGATTACTTTTTACTTTCATCAATACACAAAACTTAAAAAGAAGAGAAAAGAAAAATATGTATGAATGCATTCTAAGTTACATAACTTATAAAATAATTATTCTATAAGGAACACATACATACATAAATAAAGAAATGACAAATTAGGGATAATAATGTTTGAGATGCATGATATTAATAGGTTCCTTAAGAGGAAAAACATTCATATCAGCAATTTTATAAGCACCTGAAGTAAAATCCTCAATTACCATGAAGGGTCCTAGCCAATTTGGACTAAATTTTCCTCTCTCACTAGGTAAAGCATTCACATTTCTTTGGTTCTCATATAAGACTAAATCACCTACCAAGAATGACCATTCAATCACTTTGTGATTATATTGTTTTTGGAGTGATTTATGATAGGCCTTAATGTGTTCCAAAGCATTTATTCATTGTTCATCTAACATTTCTAATTCATGTAATCGTTGTTCGCAGAAAGTATCTTTGTCAATGATCCCATGAGATGAAACATGCAAGGCTGGTATTTCTAATTCCAAAGGCATGATAGCATCAGTCCCATAAACAAGATTATAAGGTGAAGTGCCAGTGGTCATACAAACACTAGTCCTATAAGCCCATAAGGCATAAGTAAGTTGGGTATGCCAATCTTTCACATCTTTGTTAATTGTTTTCTTTAATATTTGTTCAATAACCTTATTCAGTGCTTCAGCTTGACCATTAGATTGAGGGTATTAGGGAGTAGAAAATCTATGTTGTATATGATATTTCTCCATGAATTTCGTGACTTCTTTATTCTTAAAAGATGTACCATTATCTGAAACTATCATTGAAGGAATATCAAATCATGCTATAATATGGTTAAGAATGAAATAAAAGATCACATCTATAGTAGTAGAATGAAGAGGGATAGCTTCTACCCATTTTGTAAAGTAATTTGTAGCCATGAGAATGTACGTATGTCCTTGAGAAGAAGTCGGTGATATTTTTCCAATGAGGTCAAAACTCCAAATGCTAAAAGGCCACAAAGCAACTTGATTATGAATCTCATGAGCAGGAGCATGAATTAAATTACCATGTTGTTGACATTGAGGACACTTTTTGACTAATGTAAAGGAATCTTGCTCCATTGTTTTCCAGTAGTATCCCATTTTGAGGAGTTTATTAACTAAATATTTCCCACCAAAATGTCCTCCATAAGAACCAGAGTGAGCTTCTACTAAAGCTACAGGTACTTTGGCTTTGTTAAGACATCTTAATAGTAAACTATTGTAAGAATGTTTGTAAAGTGTTTCCCTTAAAATGATATAGCGGGCTGCAAGCTTTCTAATATGATTACATACGTTCCTTGTTCCTGATTCTGGAAAAGTATTATCTTTCAGAAAATGAAAGATATGTGAATATCATTCATCTAAATGCAAACTACAACAATCAATAGTAACCTTATCAGAAATTGTAGGGAATTTAAGAGTGTTTATAGTGAATTGAAATTCTTCATTGTTATTCTCAAGACAAACCAAAGAAGCTACGCTTTCTATGGCATCTGCATGTCGATTATCTTTCCTAGGTAAAGTTTGAATTGTGTAAGAAGATAATTGTGAAAGAATATCCAGAGCCAAATCTTGATATTGTGTCATCTTATCATTCTTATTTTTATAACCTCCTTTGATTTGTTTGACAATCAATTGCATATCCCCATAAATTTCTAATTTTTTAATATGAAGGGATGAAGCTGCTCATAAACCAGCTATAAGGGCTTCATACTCCACAATGTTGTTAGTACAAGGAAAAGTTAATTTATATGACATAGGGATCAGTTTCTTCATAGGAGAGATCAATATAATACCCACCCCAGAACCTATCTTGCACCTAGAACCATCAAAATATAATTCCCAAGTATCATCTTGTTTGATTGAAAATATATGCTTATCAGGGAATTCTACTGAGGTAACAGTTGTATTAGAATGAGGACAAGGAGCTTCAGCTAAATAATTAGTTAAAGCTTGTCCTTTAATTAAATTTTGAAGGATGAAATTGAGATCAAAGTTTGTGAGCAACATCACCCATTTTGCTAATCGACTGGAGAGATCGGTTTTCAAAAAAAGGTGTTTTAAAGGATCAAATTTAACAATCACATTGACTTCAACATTGAGTAAGTAATGCCAAAGTCTTTGACAAGCATAAAAAAAAGCAAAACATTGTCGTTCTAGTTGAGTATATCATGTTTCATAATCCAACAAGGTCTAACTAATATAGTATATCAGTCTTTCCTTTCTGTCACTATCATGTTGAGCCAAAAATGCACTCACAGCATTGGAAGTGGTAGAAGTATATAGATAAAAGGGTTTATTAAATTGGGTAGGTTGTAAGATAGGGGGATTAGCAAGATATTCTTTAAATTTCTCAAAATACTTCTTGCATTCTTGGTTCCAAGAAAAAGTAGTATCTTTTCTGAGTAAAGAAGTAAAAGGAACAATCTTATCGGCTAGGTTAGAAACAAAGTGATGAGTATATTGTATTTTACCTTGTAAAATATGCAATTGAGAAATATTCTTAGGAGGAGGCATGTTAACAATAGCATCAATCTTCTCAGTATCAACTTCTATGCCTTGCTTAGAGATAATAAATCCTAATAATTTTCTAGAATCAACTCCAAAAGTACATTTCTTAGGATTTAACCTCATGTTGTAACTCCTAATTCTTTCAAATATTTGTCTTAAAATGAACACATGATCTTCTCTTTGTATATAATTTGCCAAGATATCATCCACACAATCTTCCAAAATCTTATGAATGTAATCATGAAAAATCAAAGTCATGGTGCGTTGATAAGTAGCTCCCGCATTTCTTAATCCAAAAGGCATCATGATCCAATAGAATGTCCCCCAAGGTGTAATAAATGTGGTCTTAAGTTGATCCTCAACATGAATAAATATTTTATTATAACCCAAAAATCCATCCATAAAAGACAATAATGCATGACCTGCTATTGAATCTACAATCATGTCAATATTAGGTAGCGGGAAGTCATATTTTAAGGATGCTTTATTTAGGTCTCAGAAATTAGTGCACATTCTTATTTTATTTCCTCCCTTAGAAACAACCACAATATTGGAAATCCATTTAGAATAATCAATAGAGAAGATGAATTTGGCACCTAGTATTTTTTCAATTTTAGCTTTTACTAGTAAAGCGATGTTGGGATTCATCTTGCAAATCTTTTGTTTCATAGGTTTAGCATTGGGTTTAAGGACAATATTATGAGTGAAAATCTTGGGGTCTATACCTGGCATATCTTAATATGTCCAAGCAAAGATATCCTTATATTCAAGAAAGAGAGAAACCAATTGATCATGTTAATCTTGATTCAAACACTTCCCAATTTTGATTATTCTTTCAACAACATTCTCATCCACTTGAATCTCAATGGTCTCAGTTATTAATAAGTTACTTTGTATGGGAGAATCTATTAGCAAAGTAGAAATATCTAATTCATCATGTTCTCCAAAATAGGCTTCACTATTCAGGCACTACAACTTTCTCCTTTTATGATGAAATGTAGGTAGATCTCGATAAGCTCCTAAAAAATTAGCAAGGGCTTCATCCTCAGGAAAGATGTCCAACCTGGGCTTTTGATCCATGTAAAGGACAAGAAGATTAACCAATTTTAAATGTCCACCACAAATATGATTAACATTAAGAGGAAAAGTCGATGGTTACCTATAAGGATTGCATCCTAACCCATAAGTATAATCACAACCTTCATTATCCAGGGGTACTTGTATACCTTGTTCATACTTACCATAACCTTTCCCATTAAATCTTGATTTCTTGAGTAAATGATAACTAGAACCATACTTGTTGGCCATATCAGATTGAGTTAAAGGAGCGGCATATGTCACAATGTCATAGCAATCTTGTTTTATTGTCTTGATTGTTTCATCACAAGAAGCAGAAACAAAGTTACTTTTTAATGCCTCAGAAAGTGGAGAAGGAATAAAAACTTGCTTTTCAAACTCAGTTTGTTCTTCCATAAATTCCAAATCTGATACTTTATATTCTCCTAGAAAATTAGTATTAAAATCCAATGATCCCCAATCATCTTCCGTCAGGGAAGAAGATGGAATCTCATCTTGTTTAACCTCAGGTGGTTGTTCAAGTTTTTTAACTAGTTGTATAGGCTCGGGAACCTTAGCATATTTTGTATTCAGGCAAGGATTTGGTGCATCATCCACATGTAGTGTGTACATTAGATTTTTATATATGAACCTAACCTTGCAATGAAGAGTAGAAGGAACTACATGCATAGTATGTAACCAGGGTCTTCCTAATAGAAGGTTATAATTGAGTGGTCCAGGCATAACATGGATAAGAGTGTAAAGAAGCACAAGACCAACTTTAATGGGTAGCATAATAATACCTAAAGTTTTCTTTGCAATATTATCAAATCCACAAATAGGAATATTGTTTGGTTGAATAGTTGTAAGATCGGCCTTAATTTCCCTAAGCATATCCATGCTACAAACATTAAGCACAAATCTATTATCAATCAATGTTCTGCGAATGATACTCTGATTAATAGAGACAACAACCATAAGAGCATCATATTAATTCTGCACCTCAATAGTAGGTAAATAATTATCAAAAAACACAATAGGAGGTATAGAAGGCATAGTATGCATGCACTCCAAAAATGAATTAATGTTCTCTTGATTAGGAGGCGTAGCAAGGAGCGTAGATAAAGATTTTTGCAATGCCTCATGATATGTAGGAGAAGTTTGAAGTAATTCCGATAAAGATATCATAGCTAGAGCATCGTGTAACTATTCCACTAAGTCATATTACTTAAAGGAATAAGGTAACCTAGGTGCTTGAGGAAGCATGGGTTGAGAAGGAGGTAAAGTTGCTAGGACAGTAGGTTGAGGATTATTTCGTGTGCGATAAGCATGCGAAACAGAATCTGTGTTATCAAAGAAATCCAAGGGATCTATGGGTTAACCCTTAATAGTTATTTGAGGACACCCTTTTACCATCATCAAAGGTTTAGGAAATATCATTTTAGGTGTCTCAATGTTGCAAATAGAGGAATATGAAGGTAACCATGCATACACTCTATGGTAAAGGTCAATTAAAGGCATTGTAGAGGAGGATGAAATAGGAATAGGATCCATGGGGATCTCATTCGAACCATTTGCATTCTCACTTACATGTACCTTATGAAGGGATCTATCATTTTGTAAAACAAAATCCTCATCAAAGTATTCAAAACAAAAATCATACATGTTGAACACAAGGAAACACTACAAGCATGAAAAATGTAAATGTTTATGTATTTTTAAAGAAATTTTGTGATTTTTATGAATTTTGAAATATAAATGCAAGAGCATAAAAGAAAACCTACTTCTATATGCATGAAAGATCTAATATGAAATGTAAATCTAACACCAAGGAAAATAAAGAGTTGTCTATCGTGGGTTCACCAAAATGTAATGTCTAAATTTGGCTCATGAAGGATTTCTTAAGTAAGATTTGCATAATGAGATAAGAAAGAGATCCTAAGGCCAATTTTAGTTTCTTACACTAAATTATTATGATAAAAGGATGGAAAGGAGCATGTAAAGAATAGTGGGATAAGATACATACCTCATAATATAGCAGATATAGAAAACCTCATTTTTTGAAGCCTATATTGAGTTTCTAGAAAATCTGAAGTATGATCCAGAACTAAAACGCAGAGACGAACAAAACCCAAAAATCTTTTTCCATTCCAATGTCATCTTATGAAAACATTTGACCTTGACTCACAAATTTCACCCCTAACCTGATAATGTAAACCCTGACCTACACAGTGTCTACAAGAAATCTGTTTGCAGATCTCGGAAGTTCACTGAAAAGGGTATCCAAACATAGTCTTAAATCTTCTATTCTATACCTGTGACTCCCAAAAAAAACACCTACAAATATCTAAAAAGAGGGGTTTTGGGGTGGCTATATAGGGTTTTTCCTTATTCAAACCCCCATTTTTGTGATCTTCACCTCCACGAATAGCTGAATATAGAATGTATGGTGTGTGTGTGTATTACTCTTTTGAAAAGAGTCTTTAAATATGCAATATCAAGATCTAATCTTCTAGATTAACAATCCTAACATAACATAGAAATGAGAAACCAATGCATAGATTTGAATATGACAAAGAAAGAATACCAATCCCCCAAGGCTAAAGTATTTCTATGAACTCACAATCCCTAATTGCTACCCCATGATAATATCCTTTGAAATTCTTGAATGTTGAGAATAGTAGATCTGAAGAGAGAGCCTTCTTACTTCAATGAAGACCCACCATAGCTTGTCCTCAAAATACTTGATTGAAGATGATGATATGTCCTCCTAGCTTGTCCTTCTATATCATCCTCTTGCTTTTTTGCATCATCATTTCATCATGTCATCTCCCGATTTTGTTTCATGATCAAATGAAGGCAAAAGAGAGTGTTTATATAGAGATCTCAACAGAGGTCTCCTAGGGCAATGCAAGGGATCCTAATTCAAGTTCTACCTTGAATCATGGTCCAATCATAATAACCAACCAAGGAGGGAATGTATTAATTCAAATATCAAAGAAAACACTTCCGCATCTAAACTCGGGGACCTATTTTAATTTTTGGACCCTGATAAGCTCTAGATTTGAAAGCGGGGACCAACACCTGATAGAGGTCTATGTAAACCTTGCCCTTGACCTTTGTCAAGGTCGACCTTGATCCTAACCTAAGTCAGGGTCAACCTTGACCGTGACCTGAGGTTTCAGGTAGGTCACCAGAAAGTTGCTGAGAGGTTCCCAGGTCAGCCGGGGACCTAGGAAGGTGGGGGAATGTGCCAGAATGTTAAGAAGGCCTAGAGGCCTAGGGAGAGAGTAGGACAAGGCCCAGGAGGACCAATACATAGGTCCTACCTTGAGAGAAGAGCCATGGAGAGGTAAATATAGGAGGATCCACAAGATCCTAACCCCAATTTCACCTATACATGTATAATTAAGCACAGATGCAAATCTAATATGCAAACATATTAAATGAGGGTGCTAAACCTATCAAAATGGAAGTGCTTCCATTTTAAGACAATACAAGATGAACAAAATGCTGGAAGACATTGGAATAATTTTCAAAGAGCTAGTGGTTATTCATTGTGATAACACTAGCACAGTAAACATGTCAAAGAATCCTGTAATGAATTAAAAAAATAAGCATATTTCTATTAAGTATCATTACTTGAGGGAGAAGGTAGAAAATAAATAAATTTAATTGGAGTACATTAGCACAAAGGAATAGATAGTAGATATATTTACCAACACTTTTCCAAATGATTATTTTGAATATCTCATAGGCATGATTGGGGTGGTGGCCCCTCCTAGTGGTAATTAGTTGATGCAGATATGCATCACTCCAGTGGTTTTCAGAGCTATATCACTCTCTGGACTTGATGTATGGATCTACTCCTTAGGGGGAGTGATCGCAGGAGAACACTATGGAGTACATGTGGGTGATCTTGCACCTAATTATTGGACATGATGATTTGAAAAATCTACACCTTACAGAAGACTATAGATGAGTTACAACATCCTTTTCCATTGTTTCTAAAGGGGGAAGGAATCTATGTGAAAATCCCTACTATTTTGGGGAGATTTGTGTTGAGGATATTGAGACGATTGTATTGAGAGAGAGTAATTTTGGGTTGATGCATATGGATTTTACCATATGTTGCCATAAATTCCAAAGGGGGATATTGTTGGATGATATCAATTTTGGTTACTGATCATGCTGTTAATATTCATGTTTTGTCACTGATGTCAACATATATTTTTGTAGAGAAGACAAACTAGTTACTTGACTCGAAGAAGTGTACGAACACTATACTAATGATTTAGAATGATCAAAGTTGGATTTTAGTAGAAGGATGTGTTTTGACCTTATTCCTAAGGTCGCTTGACTTAATGTTACATATTGTGGATGTTATAGTTGATTTGGTGAAGACTGGTTTTCTAGACTGTAACTCTGATTCTAGACAGAGAAGGTCTCTATGTTTCTTGTGTATCTTTCTGGAAAATATATTTTAGATGATGCGAGCTTATTGGTGGACAACTGACATATGTTGGAGTAATGGATTGAGTTAGATTGTTGTTTTTTTACTACTGATGTCATTTGTGCCGTGTATTTCTGGAGAAGACCTATTTAGTGGCCGACTTCAAACATGTAGCATGTAAAATTAATAATGAGTGTGGATTGTGGATCTAGAAGTATATGTTATGGATTGTAATTGATTTTTAATTGTTATAGGTACCATACATGTATATTGGAAAGGGATTATATAATTATTTGTATGATGAAAAGATTTAATTGGCTGACCTAGTTAATTATGTATTAGGAAAGCTTAACTGACCAACCTAATGAATTATTGTAAGAGGGTATATATGAATGATATTTTCTTGTGGAGAAGATGTGGAAGATAATAAAAATAGAAGAGATGTGTGGAATCTGTGAAACCTTTTGACTTCTAGATATAGAGCAGAGTTGATGATTGTTATACTTCATTGGAACTGACCAAGCAAAGATAGTTGCGATCAAACAGTTCACTAGATTGTGTATTTCCTTTACACACTTGATTCAAATTTTAAATACTTGAGGGTGGATTGAACCTTCTTTGGGAAGTGTGCCTTGGTAGTGAGCCTACTATTTTCTTTGACTCCTAACAGGGTTTGTCTCCTAACAAGGAATGTTTACTTTAATATTGTAACAAGCTCCTAACAAGGCTAATATCTTTTAATAGGGATACTATACTCTCAGTACATTATTTGTGGGTGTTAATTCCCACCGGGGTTTTATTTTTAATATGGTTTCCTTGACAAAAAATATTGTGTTATGGTGTTGGCATTTACTATGTTATCATTTACCTTTACTCATATGGTTTATAAAGTTTAAATTTTAATAATCTATACTAGAACTGATTCACCCCCCCTCTCAGTTGTCTTGTGGACTGTTATTCCTAACAAACAATAGGTAATGGAAGAAATATTTTCATAGTATCAATTGCTCTAGTTATTACCTTAGTCTTTTTTTCACCTTTTTGTTCCAATCTCTCCTTGGATTTAGTGAGTGTAGTAAAAGCCAATTTCACTATCTCATCCTCATCAATGCAATCAACATCAACATATGTTGTAGTGTATTTCCTTGCCAATAATGAAATAGAAGATGTGATTACGTCAGTTTTAGTCTCATCTTTTTCTTCATGTTCTTTCTATCCTTCATCATGCATTGTTTCACTCTATTCTTTCTTCTTCTCTTCTTCCTCTTTCTGCTTTGATTCCTCAACAATTGTGTTGTCCATTTTTTTTGCAAATGGGTCCTTCTCATCATTAGAGGTGTCAAGTGTTATAGGTACACTAGAAACATAGAAATATGGTTGTGTATTAACTTCTCTCTTCTCAGCACTTGCCTCAGCTGGCTTCGAACTCTCTCTCGTTCCTAATTTTGTAGGCAAAGTGGTTTTAGGAAGTGGAGTCTCCTCAAGAGTAGTATTCATTAATATTTTCTCTAGTGGTTTTTGAGGCTCTTCAGTGATTTCATCATATCTTCTTGCCTTGATTTTTAGTAGTTTGATCTTAATTCTTAGCAAAGGTTTCAATTCTTAGAGTAAACTGTCCCATTCTTTTAAATATATCACAGATAACATGTTGTGAATTTCCTAAGTTCTAATTGTTTCATATTCAATATGTGCTAAATATTTTCTTGTCTCCAATATCCCATATAGATCTTTAGGTACACTTCCCTCAATTTCCAATAGAGTCTTCTTGAAAACAAGTAAGTTATTAACCAAAATATCTTCAATATTAAGTTTGTCTCCTTCTCCATACCTGTCATAGTATCTATTTACTGTAACTAGCTTTCCTTGCTCAATAGATCTCTTCTCAATCATCTTCATGTCAGGCTTCCATATGTGCTTCTGAGTTTTAGTTTTCTTTTCTTCTCTTACAATGCTTGGTTCCATAGGTGATGTATTCTTGCTAGATTTGGTGTTTACTCTAGGAGTAATCTTCTCAGCTTGCGATGTTTATTGTGATGGAGGAGGTGGACTGTCTACCATTACTACTTCAGGAGTGGGAAGGGCTGTAGTATTAGCACTTGCCAACCCAAAAGATCTCTCATTCATTTTCCTTGTCACTTCTTTCAATTATTCCTCAGTTATTCATGCCTTTACACCACATTCATGCACAAGGTTATCAATTTTCCTTTTCCTTAGACCTCTAGTTTGTTCCTCTCTTACCCTAGAAAATTTATCTTCATAGGTTCCCCATCTTTCTTATGATGTGTCAATCTCAGATGTAATAACATTTTCAACTTAAATAGTAAGTATCTCTAAACTTATCTCATATCCCATAGGATAACACCATTTCTTCCTTGGTGTGACTACCTCAAAGCATACACAATTAGTTTCAACCATGAAATAGATTGTATCCTTTTATTTCTCAACTATGTCATGAGATATCATGTATCTTTCTTTCATCTACCTCTGAAGGATTTTTATCATTCCAAATAATTCACCATCAACCCATGTTTTGTTCTATCTTCTATAACTCTATGTGGTCTGAATACCAGTAGGTATCCCTATTTACCAACCACTAGAGTGCATACTTGGAGTTTTTTGTTCAATGTGAATAAACATATGTACCAATAGTGAGCCAAATCTAAAGGTATTCATTTTGTCTTTCTTTATGAGTTTTATATTCTCAAGAAATTGTTGTGCCAACACTTCGCATAGGTTATATTTTATATTTTCTTTTACCATTCTCCATGCCATCATGATAACTCTTGCAGATACTAAATTAGGTCTACTTCTATAGTATAACTTATAGCTAAGTATCCTACCAATTAGTCTCACATATTTTTGAAATATGTCATTCACAATCATTGCCTGCCTATCCCATTTAGAGTGTGTTAGGGTTTTGACTTGCTTCTTCACATGTTTTTCTGCAACACGAATGATTCCTGTATTATCCAATCTAGTAATCTCATGAATTAAATAACTACAAATCTTCACAAGTTGCTCACCTATCCAATTGAATTGATCATGTACTCTTCTCAATAATATCTTGAACCATTCTTCTGTTAGTAATAACTGAGAGGGGGGGTGGGGGTTGAATCAATGACCTCAAAAATTATTCCTTAAATCAACCCTTAAAACTTAGTACCAAAAATTTATACCTCTAGTTATCTTTAGTCCTTTAAGATTAATGCCTTCAAATACTTATATCAATTTTCCAGTTGTCGAAATGCTTTGTAAAACCTTATACTGTATTTTTAACGATAAGAAGTCTTTGTATTTACCAAAACATAGTAAATAACTAGTGTATACTGATCAATCTAGATTAACTTATGTGAAATGTAAAACAATAAAGCAATGAACCATAAACACATAACACATGGATTTTTAACGTGGAAACCCTATTAAGGGAAAAACCGCTAGGACCGGTACCCCAAATTTTCACTCTTTTCAAGTGAGCTCAGTGAAGAGCCAACCCTGTTAAAGGTTACAAACACACTGTTAGGTGTGACCTTGTTAGAGGATTTAGATAGATAGTTTTTCACTTAGTACCTAGCATCTAATGCTACCATCCTTGATCAAATACTCACTTGGCCTGTCAATAGTATCAGGCATATCCAGTGCTAATTTGTATGATCAAACTTTTTGATACTCCTTGGGATGTATCTCAATTAGAAAAGACTTTTAAGTCCTGCTCGGTTAAGAGACTTGATGCTTCAATGTTTAAACTAAAATAGTAAAGTGATATGTTTACACATACAACTTGAATTGATGATTTTCAGATCTATTTTAAGTGCAATACCTTTCTGATCAATATAATCAATTCAATACCTTTGCACCACAATGTTCTACTCTGTGATGTCATTTCACTATTTGTCAGTGTCTACAGAATCTAGCTCTTTCCTCAGCTTGTTGATCATGTCTAAATGAATAATTTCTACTCCTTTAGAATCTCTTCAACATCTATTCTCTTGTCACTCCCCTTATTCATAATGAATAAGCTTGTCTCTTAAATAGACATGATTTCACCATTTCTTGGCTTTCTTGATCTTGGCATGATCCACAATTCTTGCAACTTAGATTTTAAGAAAAAATCTAGTTTTATCTCATGGAGATCTTCTTACCAACTGGACAAATGAGCTTTAAATCCTTTACTTATTTTTGGCTTGATCTAGTCAATTAAAAAAATGATAAGTATCAGTTAAGTCTATATTTATCTCTTGACAACTAAGCATTTTGTCATTTCTGAACTCTTTGTTCTATCAGTCAATACTTTAGTTAGTCATCAGTGATAACTGACTGTTCCGTCGGTGTGACTTCAGTTATCTTCGGGATCTCTTTCCATCAGCAAACACTGTAATTATGTTCATCAGGTTACACTATACTTTTCTCGTAAGGCAACATTGTGACTTTGCTCATTGGTAATGTTGTTCTTTTTCTTATTGGGTAACACTGTGACTTTTCTCTTTTGGTTTACTCTGACTGTTAGTGTGCACTTTTTCGGTGTATAGAGTCACTTTGTGAATACTCAAATTTTATGCATTACTGATAGCATAGCCTTGATTCATTGGTTCTTTGAAGTCTTTAGCAGTATACACATGACCATACAGATTATATCAATTTGACATCAATGACAATAAAATACATTAACTGATTTAATATCTTGCATGATCATCAACTTAACATTCTTAAACATTCAATCAGTTATAGTTCATCAATCTCTCTCTTTGGCATTGATTGAAACACACTACATTATCACACTATATTATCACTAATATAATATGAAATATAATAGTTGAAGTTCATCAAACTACCAAACTTATTAAACTATAACCAATACAAATATCTGGTCCTTGGTAAGCTTATAAGAGCTTAGATTTGATTCTTGTAGATTTCTCTCTGTCTTCAATCCCTTCACTAGATATATGTAGAATATTTCATCTTCTAATGTGATTTATTCTCTCCCTATGTCAAACTCTCTTCCTTGGACTATTCTCTATTCTTTTGATGTCTTTTGTCAACAATTCTCTCCCTTTTTATGTACGCTCCCTTTCTTGTTACATATCTCCCTTTGGATAATGTGATGGATATAATATTTCCCTAATGTGATAATGGATAATCTCTCCCTTTGACAGTAATGCCAAACAAATATTTGATAGCAATGTCAAACAGTCCTTTCCATCCATAATATATTCCTTGAATTTCATAATCCATCAGCAATAGAACTCTGGTGCTCGATGTAGATAAATACCTTGTTGTCTATAGATGTATCTTTGAAGTCCATCTCTTTGCTTGCATCAACATGAATGATATTCTGATAATATGCATGCTGATTTAGCCTTCTAGTCATCTTAATGACGATTAAACAAGGGTATGACTCCTAGTCTCTTCCTCAAGTACTCCAATGCATCCTTGGGCAGTGGCTTGGTGAAGATATTAGCTAATTTTTCCTTTGATTGCACATACTCAAGTATCACCTCTTTTTATTGAACTTGTTCTGTCAAATAATGATACTTGATGGAAATATGGTTTGTTTTAGCATGCATGACTAGATTCTTGGAAATGTTTATTGCACTGGTGTTATCACAATAGATAATTACTGGTTCAAAAATTTCTATATGCACACCTTCTAGTAATTGTTTGATCCATGAAATATTTGAGCAGTTTGCAGAAATAGCAACATACTTTGCTTCTACAGTAGACTGAGAGATGCATCCTTGCTTCTTGCTGATCCATGTGACAAGTCCATCAGCCATAAAGAATGCTCCTCTAGTTTTGCTCTTATGGTCATCAATGTTTCCAGCCCAATCAGCGTCAATAAAGACCTTAAGTTCAAATTTTCCTTCTCTTCTATACCATAAGCCATATTCCTCGGTATTTTTTGGGTATCTTAGGATTCTTTTCACGACAGTCATATGTGATTCCCTGGGATTAGAAAAAAATATTGCAACTATTCCTACTACATGTGCAATATCTGGTCTAGTATGTACAACATACATGAGTTTGCCAATCATATATCTGTACAAAGTATGATTTACCTCTGTTGACTTGTCCTCCTTTTTTATCTTACATCCAGTTGCCATCGGTGTTCCAACTAGCTTGGAATCTTCCATCTTGAATATTTTCAGCACTTCCTTGATGTACTTGGATTATGTAATGAAAATGCCTCCATCTTTTTGCATGATTTGTAGACCAAGAAAGAACTTGATCTATCCAAACATAGACATCTCACATTCTTTTCTCATTTCATTTGCAAATGATTTTCATAGCATATCATTTCCTCCAAATATGATGTCATCAACAAATATTTTAGCAGTCAAAATGCTAGCATCAATATCTTCCTTCAAATAAAGATTATTGTTTTCACTAGTCCTTACAAATCCAATACTTATGAGATAGGAATGAAGTCTTTCATACTAGGCTCAGGGTGCTTGTTTTAATCCATACAAGGCTTTGTCTAGTCTACATACCATGTTCCACTTGTCTGGATCAACAAACCCTTCTGGTTGCTCAATGTATACCTCTTCCTCAAGCATTCCATTTAGGAATGTAGACTTGACATCCATCTGGTATATCTTGAATCCTTTATATGCAAAATAAGAAAGTAATATTATCACTCCTTCTAGCCTAGCAATGTTTGCAAAGGTCTCTCCATAGTCCATCCCTTCTTCTTGTGCATACCCCTTACATACTAGTCTTGTTTTGTTTCTGGTGACTTCTCCATTCTCATTCAGCTTATTCCTAAAATCCATTTTGTACCGATGAAATTATTTTCATCTGGTCTCAGTACAAGTGTCCATGTCTTGTTTTTCTCAATTTGCACAATTTCTTCATTCATAGGACTAATCCATTCTTCATTATCAAGTGAATCATTGATAGATTTTGGCTCAAAATCACAAATTAGACATCTTGTGTTTAGAGATTTACTTCTGGTTCTCATACCAGCCTTCTTGTCTCCTATGATTTAGTTCTATGGATGGTTCCTTCTAACATATCTAGAAAGTATAGGTTCAATCCTTTGTCTTTCATTTTGATCATCATTTTGTCCTTCATTCTGATCTTCATCGCTTGGCACATCATCTTGAGCAAAATCCTAATTGATATTTGTAGCCTGATGCTCAGGTGCAATGATCTATTGCTCAGGAGCTCTACATTGTTGGTTGAGTAGAGCATCAGGTTATTCATTGTAAACTTGAACCTAATGTAGTCCTCTGGTTGCTTTGTGCTTTTGTTTTCATTCTTCTCTGCAAATTCATCTATCTTTACATTTGGACTTTCAACAATTTTGTTAGAGGCTTTATTTAGACTTTTATAATCTTTTCTCTTGGTGGAATACCCTAGAAAGATACCTTCATCACTTTTGTAGTCAAGCTTTCCATTTCTATCATCTTTTAATATATAACATTGACTACCAAATATCTTGAAGTAACTTACATTGGGTGTGTGACCATACCAAAGCTCATAGGGTATCTTCTTGGTGTCTTTCTTCAATTGTACTCTGTTGAATGTGTAAACAGTAGTACTAAAAAATTCTCTCCAGAAGATTTGGGTGATTCCTTTCTCTATCATTAGCCTCCTTGCACAATCAACAATGGATCTACTCCTTTTAACATTTCCATTTTTCTATGGTGTTCTCAGTGCAGAGACTTGTCTTTTGATTCCATGCTCATTGCAATAGTCAGTGATTTCATCTAATGTAAATTCCCCTCCTCTATCTGACCTTAAGTATTTCAATTTCTTCTCACTTTATTTTTCTACCATTGCTTTGTACCATTTAAACATCTTAAATGCTTCTGATTTATCTTTTATAAACATAACTATCATCATTCTAGAAAAATCATCAACAAAGTGAATAAAATTCCTACCTACATAGTAGCTCTTTGTCCTCATGGGTCCACATAGATCAGTATGGAATAATTCTAGAATTGCATTAGATGTATGGGTTTTTCTTTTGGAACTAGACTTTTTCATCTTACCTTTTTGACATTTTTTGCACATGATATTGTCTGGCTTAGTCATCGTCAGTAAGCCTCTGAAATTTCTCTTTTTTCTTATCTTTATCATGTTGTCAAAGTTCACATGAAACAATCTTTTGTGTGAAAACCATATGTCTTCATTTCTAGCCATCAAACAAGTGGTGTCAGTATCATTCATATAGAATAAGTTACCTTTTGTCTGCTCACTGGTACCAATCAACTTTCCTGGTTCATTGAAGATATTTTCCTTCTTATTCTCAAATGCTACACTATGACCTAAATTGTTCAACTGAGAAACACAAAATATTATTGTTCAGTCCTCTAACCCAGTAAGAATTTTCAGATTTAATTAGGTTCTTCAACATTATGGTTCATTTACCTTCTACTGGACAAGGTGTATCATTACCCATTCTTACTGAACCACCATTATAATACTCAAAAGTTTTAAAATTTTCTGTGTCATCGGTCATTTGGTGAGTGCAGCCACTATCTATGATCCAGACATCATTTTTGATAACTTTAGATATGACTGTAGTTTCTACAGACCTTTCTTCATCTTCATCTGAATCATCCTTCATGGATACAAATACCATCTCAATGTCTTCTTCTGATTCGGTGTCAGTGTCATCATTTTTGCATGTAGCTAGGTAAATTGCCTTCTTTCATTTGTCCTTGTAGTCTTAGATACCTCTTCTTTTTTATTGTCAGTAGCCTCTATAATCACCTCTTTTAGACTTCTTTTCAAATGATCTATCATTACTTGTGTCATATTTTCTTTTGTTAGGACATCTTGCAGCAAAGTGTCCAATGTCTTTACAATTAAAACAAACAAGTATTAATTTACCTTTGTATTTTCCTTTGCCCCTCTGCATTCTTCTTGCCATAAGTGCTTTAATTTCATCAAGATCATCTTCTTCACTTTCACTATCACTATCTTTTCTCATAGTGTGTTTATGACTTGATTTACTTATTCTCATAGAATTTTTGAATGAAGACTCTATGTTTGGTAAGACACTATTATCAAAATTATTCATCTCAAATGAAATCAGTCTTCCAATCAAACTATCTAGAGTAACATTTTTATTTTCTATTGCTCTCATTTATTGTATGGAAGATACTCTAATAGCATAAGTAGGTAGTAAGGCTCTTAGAATTTTACTTACCATTGTATCTTCTTCTAGTACACCTCCAAGTCCTCAAATAGCATTGACTACCTCTTTGATTCTTGTGCTATAATGTGTGATTTTTTTACATTATTTCATTCTAAGATCATCAAACTTTCCTCTAAGGCTTTTGCCTTGGCTCTCAGTACATTCTTATCACCACCATGTACAAGCATCAATTTATCCCACATCCACTTTGCTGATGTGCATGTCTTGACATCTTCAAATTCAGCATTGGAGAGTGAGGAAGCAAGCTCTATCATCATGTAGTTGTGCTCATGCTTCTCTCTCATTTGTTCAACTATGAGTGCTCCTATGGGAAACACATATTCAGTATCTAAGTATTGAGTAACATCATTTCCAATGCCTGATAAGTTGAGTCTTATTGTGCTCTGCCATGAATAAAGTTGTCCTTGTTCAACTTGGGCACATCTTGTCTGTTCATCTTGTGATCTTTTTCTTACACCTTAAAACCTTCCTTCTAAGCACATAAGCTCTGATACCAATTGTTAGTAATAACTAGGGGGGGGGGGTGAATAAGTGGCCTCAAAAATTAATCCCTAAATCAACCCTTAAAACTTACTACCACAAATTTATACCTCTAGTTATCTTTAGTCCTTTAAGATGAATGCCTCCAAATACTTATATCAATTTTATACTTGTCAGAATGCTTTGTAAAACCTTCTACTGTATGTTTACCTATAAGCAGTCTTTCTATTTACCAAAACACAGTAATTAACTAGTGTATACTGATTGATCCAAATTAACTTATGTGAAATGTAATAGAATAAAGGAATGACCAATAAACACATAACACATGGATTTTTAGCGTGGACACCCTGTTAAGGGAAAAACCACTGGGACCAGTACCCCAAATTTTCACTCTTCTGAAGTGAGCTTGATAAAGAGCCAACCTTGTTAAAGGTTACAAACACACTATTAGGTGTGACCTTGTTAGAGGATTTATTTAGATAGTTTGTCACTTAGTATCTGGCATCTAATGCTACCCATCCTTGACCAAATACTCACATGGCCTGTCAATAGGTATTGGGCATATCCAATGCTACTTTGTATGATCAAAATTTTTGGTACTCCTTAGGATGTATCTCAATTAGAAAAGACTTTTAAGTCCTGCTTGGTTAAGAGACTTGATGCTTCAATGGTTAAACTGAAATAGTAAAGTGATATGTTCTCACATACAACTTGAATTGCAGATTTTCAGATCTATTGTAAGTGCATTACCTCTCTGATCAATATAATCAATTCAATACCTTTTCTCAACAATGTTTTGCTCTGTGATGTTGTTTCACTCTTTTTTTGGTGTCTACAGAATCTAGCTCTTTCCTCATCTTATTGATTAGTTCTTAATGAAGACTTTCTTCTCCTTTAGAATCCCTTCAATGTCTATTCTCTTGTCACTCTCCTTATTCATAATGAATAAGCTTGTCTCTTAAATATACATGATTTAACCATTTCTTGGCTTTCTTGATCTTGGCATGATCCACAATTCTCACCACATAGATTTAAAGCAAGACTCTAGTTTTATCTCATAGAGATCCTCTTGCCAACTGGATAAATTAGCTTTAAATCCTTTATTTATCTCTGGCTTTATCTGGTCAATTAAAAAAATGATAAGTATCAGTTAATTCTATATTTAGCTCTTGACAACTAAGAATTTTATCATTTCTAAACTCTCTATTATGTCGGTCAATAATTCAGTTAGTCATCAGTGATAACTGACTGTTCTATCAGTGTGACTTCAGTTGCCTTCGGGATCTCCATCCGTTAGGATACACTGTAATTTTGTCCGTTGAGTTACACTGTGCTTTTCTTGTTAGGAAATACAATGAATTTTCTTGTCTGTAATGCTATGCTTTTGCTTATCGGTTAACGTTATGACTTTTCTCTTTTGGTTTACTTTAAATGTCAGTGTGCAGTCCATCAGTGTATACAATCACTTTGTGAATACTCAACTATTATGCATTACTGATAGCATAGCCTTGATTCATTGGTTCTTTGAAGTCTTTTGTAGTATAAACATGACCATATAGATTATATCAAGTTGACATCAATGACAATACAATACATTAACTAATTTAATGGCTGGCATGATCATCAACTTAACATCTTCAAACATTCAATCAGTTATAGTTCATCATCTTCTTTGTCAAATTCATATAAATCTAGAATTTTTATGATACTCAACTAATCAATGTGTTTGAACTCATCTCTCATGATTCCTTTATCAGTCATATACTCCATCTCAGTACAAATATCATAAGTTCCTAGTATGTCATACTTACAATGAATGTAATCCCTAATATCTTCTACTTGTAAAATCTGTAGGGTGTTTGAGAAAATGCTCCTTCGGGATTTTATTCACAATAATTGTATTAATATTTCTTGAACTTATACCCAGTTCAATCTACAACATCATAAATAATAGGTACATCCATAGATAGATGATGTAAATACCTCTTTCATGCTAAATTCTAAGTTTTCACTTCAATTGATCATGCAAGGCAAATGTAGGATAGACTGAATCTCTCTGCTATCTGATCTCCTTAGGTCACTCTTCATAAAATTGTGAAGAAATAGATCTTCATATGGTTCTTTATACAATGTTTAATTTATAAAAGTTCACTTTACCCAGTACTCTCCAGTCGGCTATAGATCTCGCAATGAAAATATATAAGTCAGTTGACATTGCGCTCTTAACTGTATACTCCAAGATGTTGGCCATATTCATACCTAAGCTCACATGACCTCAATCCACAAGTTTCAAGGTGGGATATATTTTGATGTCTTTATCCAATGATTCCCCTAAGGCCATGATCAATGAATTAGGTCAATTCTATTTTACTACCATCAGGCAAAGATCAAGTGGCATCTATTGTCTCTCCATGAACCACTCTCTCACTTGTTTCTTTGATCTTCCATATCTTACCATTGTTGTTATCTTCTGATTTCTTAAAACAACTATCAAAATCATTCTTCAAATTTGCAACACCACCAATATCATTTCCATTTTTCTATGTATTCATAGGAGGTGGTACTCTTATGTTGTTTTCTCCATTATACCTGCAAAACTTTGCTATAGGACCTAGATTATTGCATTTGTAACATATAGGAGGTCTTCTTTCCTGATTTACTTGTAGCTTATAGTGCTTCACAATATGTCCAATGTTACTACATTTGTAGCATGTAGGTTTCACTATAGGTTCTCTTCCATTATCTTTTTATATCCAGATTGATTAGGTTTCATACATTCTCCTTTCTTGTGCCCATATCGATTACAATTAAAAAAAATCCAAAAAGGGTCTTAAAAGGAGCATTACCTCTACAGTCTCTTTTTATGTGTCCAAACTTGTTACAGCCAAAGCATCTACCTCTGAAAGGTCTGATCTTCTCTCTAGGTTCTTCAATAGTAGGCTTTTCAACATCAATATTTGCATCAGATTTCTCTTCCTGATTCTTTGAGAATTTAGCTTCATTGAAGCCAATACCAGTCATATCACCTTTAGGTTTCTATCTATCTCTTTGTTCATCAATAAAATCAGTACTGGTGTGAAGTTTCTCAATGTATTTCTTTTCCTCAACAAGTTCACCTTTTATAATCTGATTGTATTTCTCCAGTTCTAGATACTTGTTCTTGTAGTTGTCAGTCTTATTCTTCATTTGTTCTAATGCACTATTCAAAGTTTATCCAATCTTCTTCTTAGAATCCTTTTGTAACTATATCTCTTTAGTCATAGCGTCATTCTCAAGTTTCAAAGTTTCATTTTCTTCTTCAATTTGCTTCACCTAATTTGAATTGTCTTTGTGTGAATCTTATTTTATCTGAACCACAAGATCCTGTGTCTAACTTCTAGAAAGTTCAAGCTGGTCTCTAAGTTTCCATATAAATTTCTTAGCTCTTTGCATGTTGAATCTCAATTCTCCATTCTCTTCTTTTTCTTTGTCATGGTCTTCAAGTGCAGCATCAAAGTTTTCTAGCAAACTATCCAAATCCATTCTGATCTCCCTTAAGCTATTAGACTTTCTCTCAAAGGGCCAAAAGATCTGATACCAATTGTTAGGATTAGGTAATACAAAGAGGGGGGTGAATCAGTATTACAACACTTATTATAACTGTTCAACCAATTAAACATTAACCATATACTTGCTGAAATGAAAAGAACATAAGCATATAACACAGTACTCATAACACCATAATTTGTTGTCAAGGAAACCCTGCCCAAGGGAAAACCCTTGTGGGGATGGTACCCACAAGCATGCACTAAAGTATAGTGTCCATGTTAGGAGACCTAGCCCTGTTAGGAGATGAATATTACATAGTAAATTTTCTTGTTAAAGGAATTACAACCTTGTTAAATGTATACAACACCCTATTAAGCTTACAACTGTTACAATGTTATTTTGTTACAAAATGTTCTCAGTAATGAACAAAACAAGCATCTCTAATGCTTAGATAGTTCCTATCATAGCTCATCAATGATCTCTGTCATCCTCTGCTCGAAAATTCACATGTCATATCATCCATCCAATCATCTCTCATCCACAATATTTCTTTACTCAATAAAAATTTCTCCATATATTATCTTATCTCCTGACTAAGTCAACTCTCTTAACCAAATATCACATAGTCAGCTGTCAATACAAAATACATTTAATAAAAAAAATATCAAATGAAAATTCAGAGCTTTTACATTATCAAATTGTAGGTTGTTAACCAGAATCTGACTCCGATTTCCTGGAGTCCATTCCATACTCTCTAAATCATCCCTTCTGTCCAACTGTTATGTATCATTGTTCTCCTATTGTTTGTTTGTCTTCAAATCTCTCCAACTTGCTGTAAACTTTACAAAACAAAATCAATCTTAGGTGGAGGTCACATATACCTCATACAATCTTCCACTAAGCTCTTTTTTCCTAATTCATCGATCTCAATCTTCAATACCCAAAATAACTCTGTAACTCTATTTCTATACTTAGTCAATTTTAGAGTCATGAAAACTCAACTTCATAGGAATCGATCTGTAACCTAGATGTGTTTCCATAAATGACAACCAGAAATTTAATCTCATCATGCAAAATAGATCACTTTTCAACACTCATCTCAATGCACTTTGCAAAAGTAGTTGATAGGGATAATTGTCATAAGACATCAGAAGGAGTTGATATATGTGAATCAAGAGGTGATAGTCATTGTCAAGATGTTTCTAATTCTCCTGATCCTCCTAACCATGTTATAAATTGTGTATGAAGATAGAATGTGAATGAGGATTTTCATCTACAAGAAGTGATTAACTCTCACATTGAGGATAACATGGTTAGGAAAAAATTGTCTAATGTGGCTGCCCCTCACACAGATACATATAGGGGATACACACTAGATAAAATGGAAACTAGTTTTTCTAGTCATAAGGCTGCGGAGATAAATAGTTTACAGATAGGTGTGGAAAATATAGAGGAGGTTGGTTATTCATTAGATGGTGATTGTGAATACTCAAATGATTAAGTTTCATTAGAATTTTCTAATACTGAAAGAACGGATGAGGACTGTATATCATGGCCAGAGGAGGATGATGTTTCTTAGCCCATGTCTTTATCACATGGGGATGCTCAAGTAGATATGTGTAGAGAATTGGTTGAGGAAGAAGCTCCAAGGTGTCTGAGTAGCCTTGATTGGTTTGAGGACAAGATGATGGTTAGTATGTAGCCTTGTGAAAAAGGTGAGTCTTTGAAATCTCTTGGATTTGTCTATGAGGATTTTGATTCATTGGAAACAATGATGAATTTCATAGGAATGTTGGAAAAGGAATCCGCATAGAAGGAGTTTACACCAAAGATAAATAAAATAAATCCTTCTGATAGTTTTGATCAATCAGCCTATTTGTTTGCATCATGTGATTTTCCATGTGAGCAATAGTTGAGGGATCATGCATCTGATGGAAATGACACTAATGTGCAAAGTTTTGATAACACTATTTCTGTCTCATTAGAATCGGTATCATGTAGTGACTATGATGAGGAAGAGAGGAGAGATGGTGATATGGGGCCTTCATGTAGTGATGATGAGGTCTCCTCTTATTCAGACTCTAATATTTATCCCTTTGAAAAAGGTGAGTGTGGCATGGATGTGGACTGTCACATTAGTATGATTTCTAATGTGCTATTTGATATGGACATTATGTTGGATCATCAAATCCTTTTTCATAATGATTTTGGTAGAGATCTGCACGTGGTTTCTAATCTTTTGTTTGAGGATTGTGATGAGGAACAAGATAGTGTGAATGGTACAAGCTATATGGTAGAATATGAGTGATTCTCTTTTCAGCCGGATGATGTTTTAGGATGTATCCATGGATCAAAATATGATAAACATTGCATTCTATTTGGTTTTATTTTACCTAGTAAATGCAATATGCATATACCACATTAGTTGCCCTTTCAAATTTTGCTTGATATCCTTCTAAGCTTCAATGGTGAGTATGTTGATATTATTTTCTACAGTATTGAGCTAATGGGAGATTTTTGCAAGTCTGATCAGGTAGATGGAAGAGGCATTTTTTGCTTGCTTCTAGTATAAGGGGTAAGGAAGTTTGTATTTGATAGAGGCAAGTTAATCCTGAGAATTGCTGATGGTGTCAGACCATTAGAGCTAGTTTTATCCTTTTCAGATCAGAGAATAAGTTGCAGAGGGGTTGTTTCTACTGGTAGTAGGTAGCTTTCCCTTTCTGTTGTTTTCTTCTTTCTGTTTTAGGTTAGATTTATTTTTCCTATAGGTGATCTTCTTTTCCCAAGAATTATGAATCCTTTCTATGATTTCAAGAGGCACACATCCCTAGATAGAGTGATTGTTAGAACTATTTCAAAATTTTGCCCAATTTCATGATTTGCTCCTATTTCTGCAACTGTTTTAGGTCTCTTTCCCTAAGGGTTTTGTCTTCACCTTGAAAATATGTCTTAAACCCTAAACCCTCCTGACTCTTTTCTAAATTGAAGTTACTTTTGTAACTTAAATATTTGTCTTAAGTAATGTATCTTATGTCTCGATGGGGCCATATTTATTTCCTTAAGACTCATCATGGTCTTGTTTTAATTTTTCCTACTTTTCCTAAATCTTGACAAGTTTTATCTTTACTTGGTCGAGGAATATTCTTTATCTAGTGCTTCTTGTTATCTCTCAATCTCCAGATGATATGGAATATGCTCTTTTCATTTAGAGATTGTCCATAGGTCCTCGATCATGATCTAATCTTGTGGATGACGCTAGGTCTCGTAATGTAACACTAGTCAAGAAAAGCATTGGGAGATTTAGAGATAACTTTATCTTTGAATCTCATGATTTAATCATGGTCAAGGTAGGGTTACTTTTTTGCTAGATCTCTTAATGGACCTAAGGTCAAGTTAATTGTTTTGAGATTATGTGCAATTTTTTGATCTTGTTTTGATCTTGTGGTTGGCGCTAAATATCCATATGAAAGTCAAAGTTAGGTTTCTATTTAGCGATCTGGCAGGGGCCATCGATCTTGTTTGTCCCTGTCTTGATGGTGTAGTCTACACCTTTTTCTCATGATTGACCTTGGGGTTAAGAAATGTTTCAGTAGCTTGGTGCGGCCTTTTACTCCAAATCTCTAGATAAAATCATGGTTAATTCAAGGTTGGTTAAGTTTATTCAATGAATCAAAGATGGGCTTGCTAGTGTGTGATCTCCAAATTTCACCTGAGTTAATGTTAACTTGCCATGGTCAGGATTTTCCTTCAGTCACTGAATCTCTAGATTGGTGATTGACTTAGGTAAAGATAAGGTGGGCCAGATGAATTTAAATTGGAACTGTAGATGATGAGATAGATTTGAGAGTTGGTGCTAGATCTTGTGATGGAACAAGAGTTAGCAAAACTATTCAGATATTCAGAGATATAATTATCTTTGAATCTCCAGATTTGATCGTGGTCAAGAAAACATACTCAAGGTTAGAGGTGGAGTTTGCATGGATAGGATCTGGTTCATTGATCAAGTTTGTGATCTTATGGAGAGCATTGAATCTCTAAATAATGGTCAAAGTCTTCTTTTCTTTTAGAGATCTAGTATAGAACATCGATGCAGTGTAGATATTGTGTCCTGCGATTGATCTCCAAATCTAACCCTAAGTTAAAGGATTTATTCAGCGACTTAGAGACTGCCTTATCTCCAAATCTCTAGATCTAATCATGATTAATCCAAGTCAGGTCATTTTTATAGACAAATTTAGAGATAAAGGGAAATGACGTGCTCTAAGTCAAAGGATAATTAAGTGGAAAAGGACATATGAAAGATTGATCTGACGACTGACATGAATCCTCAATCTGTAAGATGAAGTTATTTAACCTTCAAGGTATTGTGCTTAGCTAAGGCATGGTAGATGGAGGGACCATGTTTATGTGAAGGTAAGGAGTTAAAGAAAGAACAGGTTGGAGGAAGAACTATGGTCAGTGTGAAGTGTTAAGGAAAATATGCAAATGAGATAATATTCAAGGCATTGTGCCTACTTGATGCATGTCGAGCCTATTCGGAGTAGATCCAATGATAACAGGGATTTCCAAGGGCCATTTGTAGCATGCCACATGGAGGTCAGTGTGACTTGTGTGTTTGACGACAAGGGATGAGTTTAAAAAAAAGAAAGTACTGATAGATCATGTGGTGGGTGTAAATCCTTATGAAGAAGATGCACAAGATCTAACGTTTAAGGCATTACACCTAGTTGCCACATGTCCTTCCATTTAGTGGTACCTATGGTTTCAGATGTGAAGTTAATATAAAGGTGAGTCAAGTTGATTTTAATCTGACTATGGGCGTAAAGGCTCATGGAAAAAGTTTGCAACATCTAATGATAGATTTATTGTACCTATGTGACGCCTGGTAGAATCTGATCAGAGGCCAGGTAACTTAGAGTTAATCCACAACTACATTTTAAAGTTGTAGAAAGTCTTGATCTTAGAAATTGATGAGACCTTCATGCCAGGGATATATGCATTGTAACAGTCTTTCAAAAATTTAAATATTTCCTTTAGGGTTTCAGAGCGGTGGACCTTGTCATGTATTGCAAAGTAATAACTATTAATTCTAATCTTGTGGGTGGTGTGTGTGTGTATCTAAGGATGGTTTTTGGATATGGATTGGGTAGCTCAATGGTGAATTTATGATGAGAGGTGACAATTGGGGTTTCTAGTAAAGACTTATAGATCTGTCAAACCCTAATTTTGGCTCTTTTCCTCTCTACCTTAAATGCAAACATTGTTTTCCATCATCCTTAGGGATTGGTAGTTTCCTATCAGGACATGATCAGCATGAAGTATGGAGGAGGTTTGCAACTTGGCGGGCAGGACTCATGTTTTCAGGATCAAAAATTTAAATAAAATCAAATCTTTTCTTGATCTTTTGGAGAAAGATCAATCTATTGTTTGGCTTGAGAAAATGAGATTTTAGTGCATCAGATAGATGAAGAAGGATAGGTGTCAGATGGTCATCCTATTTATATTTCTCCTTCTTCTATATATCTCCTTCTTTTCACTGTTGTAGGGTCGAAAGTTTTGGATTCCAAGTGGTGGTACCAATCTTTAGTCCTGAGGGGATATAACAGACTATATCATTTGGTATTAAGATAAAATATAAATTTCTTGTATGTTTTGCATATTATTAAAGCATTATGTTTCACATTATATTAGAACATGTACATGATTCATCATACTTAATGCAATGATTCCAGTTACAAGTCTCTCCTTGGTGTCAATCTTATGAGTTTTGGGTTTTCTGATTCACTGCAAAGGGCTACCTATGCATATGTTTTATTCCATATTTCTCGATCTAGGATCAAGTGAAACATACTTTGGATAGGGCATAAACTCATTTTTATTTTTCTACAGAAGGATCTTATCAGTAATGATTGGTCTAGAATGATTGTATTTATGTCTTTGAATCTTTGACATTAGTTGGTTCATGTTTTTGTATTTTCTTTTGAGATATTCCCAATGGATAAGGAAGTGATCAAGGATTAGTAAAATTGGTTGAGATACATGTTTGAGATGTGTTGGGCTAATATTATACACCTTTATACATCAAAACCATTTTCAATTCCTATTTGTTTTGTGGTTGTTGGTTGTATGTCCTGCATAGTAATGGAGAGTCAATGAATGCATGTTTAGTATTTAGTACTTTCTTACTATTATTTGTTCTTAAAATCTAGAGTAATAAGGAGTTGTATAGAGAATATCTACCTGGATTAGGTCTACTCACCTTGGTTTAACAATGCCAAAAGTGCATAGGGTTATCCTGTCCTTACAGTTGGTCATGTTACCTTGCAGAGGTTTCACACTTCGAACCAACCATTCCTAATATCAATCTTAAGGTATATTGGTAGCTTTAAGTAGCATAAATGTTTTCAAACACCAACACAAAAATCTATAAATAGGAGGCCTTTCTCCTTTCAAATCATCTTTCATTTGTGCATTGTTATAATGCTAGAATATCTTGAAAATTTCATAGTTGTTTTATGCTTCATGATTTTAGTTATTTCTTAATCCATTTAGATATCATATGATAGGATAATTGGGAAATGCATCTTTTTTGAATCTTTCATATCATTCTAGTTTATCCTTTCATTCTCATGTCTTGATTATGGGAAGCTTGAGACTAGCTTCTTACTGCTAGTTATTGAATTCTCTCATCATCTATTAGATGCATTTGTAATCTTCATCCATAAGAAAGTAAGAAATCCTTCGGGGATTATACATTTGTGTTTTTGAGAGAGAGAACACCCACAATAATATTCATGAGAAAAGCAAACAAGTCCTAATAGAGTGCAGCTTGTTTTAGCTTAATCCAATGTTATGGTGTATTTCTTGTTTTTTTAAAGTTTATGCATGCTTTTGATCTTTATATGTGCTAACCCACTAATGTTTACATGTTTAGAGTTGATACCAAAAGATTGAAAGCTTCCCATACACACAAATTTTGGAGATTACCATTTCATAGAGAGAAAAAGGAAGGCATCATAGAGGCATTTGGGGATAAAAATAAGCCCCCATACGATGTAAATATTTTCCAACCACATATCAAATACATATATTATACAACATGGAAGCTTTTGGGAATTGATGGTCCCCCACTTATGAATATAGTTTCCATGGTAATAGCTATTGATGTGCAATCTGAAGACCTCCATGAATTTTATTATGTTGCATACCTCGTGGATCAATTGAATCATATCCTTGAATAGATAAACAAAGATTCTAATCAAATATATTTCAAACACTATTCACTTGTTATGCATATTCTACTCTATATTGGTCAGGAGATTAATTGATGGGGAGATGAATTAACAGGGATTATATATGACAAGAGGGGTAGTAGTGAACAAGTTTAAATATGGATATCAATTTGGGACAATAAATATGTGAATTGTTAGTATGTATACTTTGAGGATGATTTTTTAAAACCATTGTATAATATACTAGGGCACCCACATGATTAATCTCTCTTACTCACAATAAATAAGTTTCTAAGTCTAAGAGAATTTGATGAGAAGATCATTTTTTACCATAATTGGGGACATTGGTACTATTTTAGAAACCAAACATAGATAAGAGTTTTTGTGTTTAAGGGAAGTCCTTATGTGTTTCCCAAAATATTTCTTGATAGGGTATCATACTTGAAGGTAATTAGAAAATTATTTTCCTCTACCACAATGGATTTAAGATCATATAGTAAGAATTCCTTCATGCATGGATGCTTTTAATTTGGTAAAAAATACAAAGAGTTATGGTTTGGTTAGCCCAAAACTCAATTACTACTATTTGTCACCTGACACCACTAGAATGAAATTTAATCTCGAGGGTTATATTCAGTGGGTCATATATTCATAGAAGTTGAAAGGAAATGAGGATATCATTGTCCCTCTAAATGAATTGATAAAAAATTTAGAAGGGGACTAATCAATAAAGAAGAGATATATGGATGACAAGGTTTTGAAAGAAAACCAATTAAAAGTTTTCATTAACAGTATCAACTTGTAGGTATTGAAGGATGGTGACAACCCTGTAGTCAAAGAAGAAATAATGATGGAGTATAGTGAATAGATTCTAAATGGAATTCTTGATTATGTGATGGAAGGAAGATCAAAGGACAACAAGGTTGTGACATGATGGAAGTGATCCAAGGTGTGCTCACACAAACTCCACTAAGGACTCCACTTTTCCTAGTCCTCTCAGGATCTTAATCTCTCTTCTAGGACCCCAATTGTCTTAAGTCTCCAATCATTAGACTATATTAACTCCACTCCAAGAGTTAGTCCCCTTGTTCTTAACCTTGAAGGACAAGTATCAATAATTGTGTCTCAATTCTTCACTCTAGCTTGAAGGATTCCAAGTAAAAATCCTTCATACCAACTTCACCAATGCTACAAGGATTGTAGCCACCAGAAAAAATTCCTTTGATATCCTTCGAACCCCTTTGGAATGGGTCTTCAAACTCTAATCAATTGAGTTCAATATTGATTCTCAATTTGGTCCTATATGGCCTAATTGCACAATTAGCCCTATCCAGATGGTTTTTTCTAGATTCTTTCCCAAAACTTGAAAATAACCCCTAAAAAAACCTTAGGGTTCGGATACCCTTTTCCAAGACCTAAAATATTTTCAAGGTCTTAAGTCCCTAAGTCATCCATATAGTAGTTCCTATAATGTAGGGCCAATAGGGCTAATTTGGTTCTTAAAATGTACTCTACTAATTTCAATATAGAAATCTATCTATAGGACCCTAAAGCTTCTGAAACCACACTTTTTTTGAATCTCCAAAACACTCCCTTGCATATGCATTCAACTTTCTCCCTTTCGTACACCTAACTGGATAGCCATTGCTTGCTTAGGGCATGACCTTAAAATTAGTTAACTGGCTCTCCAGACCTCCTACTTGATTATTTAAACTATACAGAGGCTCTCCTACCATATTCATCCACAACATGAATATTTCCATAGTTGGATTCTATGGGGGAGCCATGAAACCAAAATCTACTGTCTCCTACAACAACTACACTAATTACTAAACAATTTACAAATCCTAAATTATCAACCCTAAATTTTTTTTGCAATAAATGAAAAATTCTTAAAACTAATTCTAAAACATGAATCCACCACTAAAACAAGCTATTCAATCCATTATAACACTTCTTCACTCAAGACAAGTTGACTATTTCAGATAACCAGAATACAGAATTTCTATTCACTTCAAAATTGTTGTTACATCACACACTAGCTTGGGAAATGAGCCCCAAGGTATCTAAGGATTCCTCCTCCATTTTTTTATTGCACTATCATTCATATGCCTTCCCTACTTCAAATGCAATCAAAAGTTGTCGATGTTCAATGCAACATTCACAATATTGCAAATGTTGTCATGACAACATTTTAGCATCTTTTGCATTAATGTTACAAACTAACTTTCCTGACCTATATCTCATTTAAAATGATGAATAAACATCCTTTAATCCTTTTTAGGCACTTCTCACATCTTTCCTAAGTCTAGAACACTTTTAAACCACATTTACCACTTTAGGCCTAAACTAAGGACTAACTACTAGAAAGCAATAAAACTAGATTGGATTGAGTACTAACTACTAATCCATCTAGTTACACACTTAAATGACCTACTAAGGTCAAATTGAAAAGGAAATGACTTGGATAGAGTCAGTTAGAAGCCAAAATTATATCAAGAATTTAGCGATAGTTTAGGTGCTTCTGCACCATCCTCCACAAATGAAAACACTTCAATACATCCTTGGATTGAGTAAGTTGGAATCAATGCCCAAATTTTTGAATTTAGTCTCCATGACCCAAGTTGCATCTGCATGAGTTTTCCATTCCACCTCACCAAATGTTCTTTGTACTCTTTCTTTCTAGTCTATCTGTAGACTCTGGAATCCTATATGTGTTCTGCCTTCTTGATTGGTGCAGATGGTAAATTGAGTTCCTCCACCTCTTGTGTGACCTCAGTCAAACTATGATCTAGATCTTGTATTGGTCCTTTGTACAAGACTAATTCTTCTACATTAAACACCATAGATAGACCAACATCCTCTACAAGTTTCACCTTGTATGCATTTGTACCATATTTGGCCAATATGGTGCATGGACCAATTATTTTCATATGAAGATTTTGTGGTACTCCTTTCTACAACCTTTCTTTGTTAAGATTTACCATTACTAAATCCCCAAATTAGAATTAGACATCCTTCTTTCTTTCATCCACTTTGCTCTTAATCTTCTCTGTATTTTCAGTCAATGTCTTTGTGACTATCTCATGCACTTCTTGCATAGAATGTGAAAAATATTACACATAACCACTACCCTTGGCTCCATCCTTCAGATCTCTAAGCTCAAATATGCCTCTAGGGTGTAGGAAATAAAATATTTCAAAAGGACTCTTACCAGTAGTCTAAGGGTCATATGGAGATCCATCATTATAAGCATACTCCAGCCTACCCAATGGGTTTTTCCCAAGCTTGACCATACTCCTTAGTTAAACACCTTAGGAGGTTACCAAGACTACTATTTACTACCTTAGTTTGGGCATTAGTCTGAGGGTGATATGTAGATCCAAAGATAAATTAGTCCCTAGATTTTTCCATAGAGTCTTCCAAAAATGACTCATGAACTTGGTGTCTTTGTCTGATATTATGCTCAATGGTAACCCATGTATTCTGACTACCTCCTTGAATAATAAGTTAGATATATAACTGGCATCATGGATTTTATTGACAGGTACAAGGTGTACCATCTTACTGAATCTATCCACAATAACATAAATTCTATCCATTCCCTGTTTGGTCTTTGGAAATCCCACTACAAAATCCATGCTCAAACATTCCCATGGTCTGGTTGGGATGGGAAGAGGTTGGTAAAGGCCTACATTGGAAGATGTACCTTTTGCATTCTTACAAATAACACAATTCTCTACATACTTCATAATGTTAACATTCATCTCAGGCCAAAAGTAAAACCTCTCAACTAACTCTTGGGTCTTATTGACACCAAAATGCTCACCGAGTGCACCATTGTGCTTCTCTTGAATCAAATTTTCTCTTATAGACCCTCTAGGAATACAAAATTGACTTGATTTAAACAAAAGATAACTATGAAAAGTATATTAAGATGATTCACTATGAAAATGATTCTTGTATTCTTGACATACCTTGTAGATGTCTGCAAAGTCTCCATCTTCTGCATATAGGTCTTTGAAGCTCTCAATACCCATGTTCTATAGGTGTATCTCTTGTACTGTCAGGGATCTTCTACTTAAGGCATCTACTACCTTATTCTACAATCCCTTTTTGTGCTTAATGTTGAAAGTGTATGCCTGCAGTTATTCTACCCACTTCATATGTTTGTTACTGCGCTTATCTTGTGAATTCAAGTAACTCAGTGCTTGGTTGTCTGAAAATAATACAAACTCCTTTGGAAGCAAGTAGTGCCTCCACTTTCTTAGTGCTTTAACCAGATCATACATCTCTAGGTCCTAAGAAGAGTACTTCTTCTTGGCTTTACTTATTTTCTTAGAGTGAAAACCCACTGGTCTTCCCTCTTGGCTCAAGATAGAACCAATAGCTACATTGCTAGCATCACATTCCACTGTGAATAGCTTCTCAAAGTTTGGAAAAATCAGGATTGGTTGAGTAGAAATATTATTCTTCAATAACTCAAATCCATGGTTAACTTTCTCATTCCACACAAACTTAGTTTTCATCCCAATTTTCATATTTTCTAACATAGGAGCACAAATTGCACTGAATTTCTTCATAAAATTTCTATAATACTGTGCTAAGCCATGAAAACTTCTTACCTCAGTTATTGTCCTTGGAGTAGGCCAATTGAAAATGGCTTCCACTTTTCTTGGATCCATCTTTAGATTTCCTTGAGATAGTACAAACCCAAGGTACACTAGCTCTTGTTTTATGAATTCACATTTCTCAAAGTTGATCATCAACTTCTCTTCATGTAGCTTCTTGAAAACTATTTCTAGATGTCTGAGGTGTTCTTCTCTTGTCTTACTATAGATGAGTATATCATCTAAGTATACTACCACAAATTTTCCTATGTAATATTTTAGGACTTCATTCATGAGTCTCATGAATGTAGATGGGGCATTGGATAACCAAAATGGAATTACAAGTCACTCATATAGTATTTCTATGGTCTTGAAGGTTTTTTCCATTCATCTCCCTCATTGACTCTGATTCGGTGGTATCCACTCTTCAAGTCATTCATTGTGAAATACTTGGCTTCTCCTAGACAATCTATTAGGTCTTCTATCCTAGGAATATAGAACCTATACATAATGGTTATTCTATTTATTGCTCTTGATTCAGTAAATAGCCTCCAAGTTATTCCCTTTTTGGGTGCTAAGACAGTGGGTATCACACAAGGAATAATGCTTTTCCTAATGAGACCTTGGCTTAACAGTTCTTGGATCTATCATTTTATAAGATGCCTTGTTAGGAAGGGTAGATCCTAGGATAAAGTCTATTTGGTGTCTTTCAGTCCTCTTTGGGGATAGGGTTGATGGTTTTCCATCACTGACAATACCTTCATACTCCTACAACATCTCGTACACTTCCTTTGGCAATTCTTTCTTCTTAACTATTTTGTCTGCAATTTCTTCTCTTGGATTCAACACAAGTGCAAAACCAACTCCCTCTCCTTCTTCTAAGGCTTTTAAGAACTCTTTCTCACTTAGTAATAAAAACATTTGGG
This sequence comes from Thuja plicata, assembly GCA_018584345.1. Classification (NCBI taxonomy): domain Eukaryota; kingdom Viridiplantae; phylum Streptophyta; class Pinopsida; order Cupressales; family Cupressaceae; genus Thuja; species Thuja plicata. Next base: position 1,230,394 of record MU223161.1, read on the forward strand.
CCTAATGACTTTATTTCTGCATCCTCCAACAGTGACTGTATTTTAAATGTCACATTGTCTTTCTTGAAAGAATATGAATTCTTTTCTCTATCATGCATGTCCTGTTAGTCAAATTGCTATGGACTATCAAAGAGTAGGTGGAATGCATCTATAGGTAGGACATCACACAAAATCTTATCCTTGTATCTCCCAATGGAGAAGCCCACCCAAGCTTGGTCATTGAGAAGGACATGTTGTCCTTTGTTTAACCAAGTAACTTTATATGAACTTGTGTGGGGTATTTTTTTCATCTTCGACTTATTGACTGCTTCCTCTAACACTATGTTGTCATTAGACCCTGAGTCTATGATGAATATGAAAACTTTACCCATCATCTTGCATTTCACTTTAAATAGTGATCTCCTTTGACTAGGCTCCTCTTTCACTGACTCCTTAATCAAAGTTCTCCTCATCATTAAATTCTCTCCTTCCTCTGACTATAAGGTAACCTCGAGATGTTTACCTCCACTACTAGTGTCCTCTTGAAAATATTTTACCCTTTTATCACTTCCTTGTGAAGCAGTTCCTTTCTCCAGACATCTATATGTAGGGTGTCCCATCTTGTTGCAATTATAACATTTTATGTTTGCAAAGTAGTTACCTCTGCCTTGACTATTGATTCTTCCTCTCCAACTATTGTTAGAGTTTCTTCCTCTATTATATTTGCATATGTTTGAGCTTCCTTCTTTCTTCTTATTAAGCTTTGTCTCTCCTTGACTCTTTGGTTCAGAACTTCTTCCACCATATCCACCTCTTTCTCCTCTATTATCTCTCCCTTTTCCTCTACCTATAGTGGTGCTAGAATCTTGTTTCTTCCTTAACTTCTCTTCCACTTTCATTGCAATTTGGTGGCACTTTTGAATAGTATCAGGAGTCAAAAGACTAATCTAATCTTGTATGGTCCACTTAAGACCATTAAGGTACCTAGCTACCTTCACTTTCTCATCTTCTGCAACTTTAGACCTCATGCAAAGCCTCAAAAATGCGTCAGTGTAAGAGTTTACATCTAAATCTTTCTGCCTTAGACTCTCTCTTCTCTTATGTAATTGGATTTCATAATCCTCAAGGATATAAGCATCTCTGACCTTTGCAACCATAGCCTTCCATGTAGAAATGGTCTTCTATCCTTCCTTCTCTCTCTTATCTTGGATGAATTTCCACTAAGTGAGTGCAGACCCTCTTACTTTGGCTTTAGCAACTTTCACCTTTTGAGCCTAAGTGATGCCATCACACTCAAAGTGATTTTCTAGTCCTTCTATCCAGTCTAGGACTACCTCTGGTTTCATCTTTACACTAAAGATAGGAAATCCTTCTAGTGCTTTACCACTCATAGCCTTTAGTTCTTTCAAGAATGGTTCCTCATTAAGGATAGGTTTAGCTTCAGGTACTTCATCATCTATGGAAATCTCCTTGCCTTTCCCTTCAACCTTATCCTTTACTTCTATTGTCTTCACATCCACTTCATCTACCCTTTTCTCTAATTGAGCCAATCTATCTCTGAGAAATCTATTCTCTTCTTCTTTCTCATCTAACTTCTTTTCTAACTCTAAATTTTTCACCATTCTAGACTCTCCTACTGACTCTTCTGGTTGGAACATTCACCAGAAGCCTGAACATACAAGCTCTGATACCAATCTGATGGAAGTACTCCCAGGTGTGCTCACGCAAACTCCACTAAGGACTCCACTTGTCCTAGTCTTCTTAGGATCAAAATATCACTTCTAGGACCCCAATAGTATTAATTATCCAAGCCTAATACTATCCTAACTCAACTCAAAGATTTAGTCTCCTTATGCTTAACCTTAACAGACAACTATCAATAATTGTGTTTCAATTCTTCACTCTAGCTTGAAGGATTCCAAGTAAAAATCTGTCATACCAACTTCACTAGTGATACAAGGGTTGTATCCACCACAAAAAAAAAACCTTTTACATCCTTCTAACTCCATTGGAATGGGTCTTCAAACTCTAATCAATCGAGTTCAAGATTGATTCTCAATTTTGTCCTATTAGGCCTAACTGCACAATTAGCCCTATCCAAAGGTTTTTCTAGATTCTTTCCCAAAAATTGCAAATAACCCCTAAATAAAAATTAATATTTGGATACCCTTTTCCAATACCTAAAATATTTTCAAGGTCTTAAGTCCCTAATTCATCCCTACAGTAGTTTCATATAATGTAGGGAAAATAGGGCTAATTTGGTTCTTAAAATGTAGTCTGCTAATTTATATCTATAAATATATCTAAATGGATTGGTAGAGACCCTAGCTCTTTGTTAGGGATCTATAGGACCCTTAAGCTCCTAAAACTACACTTTTTTTGTATCTACCAAACACTCCCTTGCATATGCATTCAACTTTCTCCCTGTCATGCACCTAACTGGACAGTCATTGCTTGCCTAGGGCATGACCTAAAAATTAGTTAACTGGCTCTCTAGACCTCCTACTTGATTATTTCAATTGTAAAAAGGATCCCCTACCATATTAATCCACACCCTAAATATTTCCATGGTTGGATTCTATGGGGGAGCCATGAAATCAGAATCTACTCTATCTCCTACAACAACTACACTAATTACTAAACAATTTAAAAATCCTTACTAATCAACTCTAAATTTTTTTTCCAATAAATGAAAAAGTCTTAAAACTAACTCTAGAACATGAATCCACTACTGAAACAATATATTCAATCCATTAAAACACTTCTTCACTCAAGACAAGTCGACTGTTGCAGATAACCAGAATACAAAACTTCTATTCAGTTCAAAATTGTTGTTACATCACACAGTACATCAGGATATGAGCCTCAATGTATCTAAATATTCCTCATCCATTTTTTTAGGCCACTAGAATTCATATCCCTTCCCTACTTCAAAGGGAATAAAAATTTGTCAATGTAGTGTGCAACATTCACAATATTGCAAATGTTGTCATGACAATATTTTAGCATCTTTTGCATTAATGTTGCAAACTAACTTTCCCAACCTCTATCTTATTTAAAATGATGAATAAACATCATTTAAGCCTTTTTAGGTACTTTTCACATCTTTCCTAAGTCTAGAACACTTATAAACCACATTTTCCACTTTAGGCCTAAACTAAGGACTAACTACTAGAAAGCAATAAAACTAGATTGGATTGAGTACTAACTACTAATCCATCTACTTACACACTTGCAAGACCTACTAAGATCAAATTGAAAAGGAACTGACTTGGCTAGTGTCAGTTAGATGCCAAAATTGTATCAAGACTTTAGGGATAACCTAGGTGCTCCTGCACCATGACACCTTTGGATCACCTTTCTCCAGATTCACATGCAGATGAAAGATATGATTATATTCCAAGTGAATATTAAATGATGTTGTAGGTCCTACATATTAAATTATGGATGTGAGAATAAATTAATTTGAAATTTTATCTATGATCAAAATGTTATTACTACTTTATAATTCTAGACCTTCTTGTAATAGTATAAAGGAAATTTTATCAGAGAATGGTTTGGTGGTACCTTTGATGAAAATAAGTTGTTACAAGAACTTGAGAATGAGGTTGATAATGCAATGAAGGAAATGACCTCACATAGGGGAAGACAACTACTAAAAGAGGTAGGAATGATTATATACCATGGATGGGACATGAAATCTTCTATAATTTTTTATGCAGAGGGTAATGTACCCATTCCTTCTCATACTAAAACCCTTCATTTATTTTTGTTCTCTAACAACATTCACCTCCAAAATACTTCAAAATAATACACCACTTTCACACAAGAAACACTTCAACTCATTCACAAGGCTTCCATAATGCCTACTGCCACATTGATCATTGAATAGCTTTTGACTATCCTCATTCCTCATTCTAGCAACACTTGAAAATAGACCCTTTATTTGGATCAATTTCTTACCCTTGGAACTCTAATTCCTACATCTAATAAATGGAATTTTATCACACTACTCTTAAAATCTTTTATCCTACTCTACCAACTGGCATCAATCCTATTATAGTGCACAAAAACAACTCGCTGATAGACTGTGACAATCTTATTTCATTTGTAGAAATTATTACCAAAATGACCTTGGCCATGTAATCCTGCACAACCAATCATTTGAACACTTTGAATACTTACCCTTTCACATTTCAAATCTATCATATCCATTACAAGTAACTTGTATTAGAAAACTCATAACCAAACTACCATACCACTGTTCCATCTAGATTGAGAATTTTTTTTTGGCACTTCTCTGACCCAATGTATGTGCAAATTTATGCATGGATCTATGAAAAATTAAGGAGAAAATTGCAAATATTTTCCCCTCATCCAATTTAATATGATTTATTGATCCATGTTAGACATAAAATATCTACCTTTGAGAAACTTACTAGTTACCCTAGTAAGGGTTTGATCAATTTACACAAAAATTTGAATATATTTTTCCACAATTAATGAAATTGAGTTATGAAAAAACCAAAATGAAGTAGATTCAATCCTTTATGGACTTAAATGAGTGAATAATATAATATATTCAACTTCATTACCACAAACATGATGAATTCAGAATGTATAACAGAACAAAATCATGAAATTGTGCAAAAAACCAAGCCTTTATTGACATCTCATTCCTTTACATCGACCATCCTACCCATTTTTGGGAATTGAAAGTATATGTAGACCTTTTCCCTTCTTGGAAACTGAAAAATACCCTTTGAACTACCATCCAACCACATTTTGGTCGGTTACATCCCCTTAACAAGGCTTGTTACACACATTGTCATTTTTAACAACTTTTGTCTTTTTTCTAACCTTCGGAACATAGTCATCTTCCTTATTACATTCATATGGTCTTATGAGACCTTATGAAATGAAAAACACTAATATAAACTCCTAATATTCCCTTTGAGCCCTTCATGACCCAAATTAACTATGTTTACCCTTCATGACAACTTTTAACAATTTCACTACAAATGACTCAATATGAGAAAATATGGCTTTAATAGCCTTTATTAAATCATCAAATGGTCATATTGACCATATAAAATTAATTCTTCCCTATATTATTCATTTGGCCTTATGGTGACCCATGTTTTCTAGGTGCTCATGCACCATGCTCTCTGACTTTCCAAATTTTCCAAGTCCCTTGGTAACACTTGCAAAATAAAACATTAGAAAACATAGATTTCATCTTTACTTTTGGTTTGCCTCACCTTGGAAAAATGAACACCACCTATTGCTCACTATTCATCAACATAAAAACATATACCTGAAACTCATTACCCAAAGACAATCCCCTTCCTTGACATTACCTTATTCAATCTCCATGCTTGGAGAATACACAAACTTATTGGTCTTTTGATGGCCTACCACCATTACCATCTCACCCTTAGTCTCTTCATCCATTGATACCATTTCCATTTCCAAATAATCCTTTTCCTCATCTCAATCATCTTGGAATTCCAATCCATCACCAATCTCCATGGCTTCCTCATTAGCCCCACCATGCGTTATCATAGGATTACCTTGTTGCATAGTACCCTTCTCTTCATTCATCATCAACCTTCTTCTTGTCATTAGCCTTTGAATAGGCCATATCACCCTCTTCTTGACTTTAAAGTTCCAACTTGTGGCATTTATCAAAAACCTTTCTTTCAAGAGTCTACACTCTTATTCTAACCTCTCAATGTCCCTCCTATCCTGCTCTAGGAGTTCTGCCAACTTCTTTTTCCTTGATACATTCTCCTCCATTGTTTATCTCAAGCTTCTTGTCTCATCTTCTCTCATTTCCTAATTTTTTTTCTCTTCTTATTCTATTTTCTTATTCCAAATCTTTAGGATCTTTGTCAATTCCTTTACCATCTCCCTCTCTATTTGTATCAAATTTGTCTTTTCCTTTCCTAGGATTTTCCTCAACCTTCATTAACCGTCAATGATCTAATACATTTCTCTGATACCAATATGATGCAATGAGTAATGGACTCATTCCTTCTCATACTAAAACTCTTCATATATTATTGTTTTGTAACAACACTCACCTCTAAAATCCTTCAAAAAATACCCCACTTGTACACACCCAACACTTCAACTCAATTACAAGGCTTCCATAATGCCTACTGTCACATTGATCATTCAATGAATTTTGACTTTCCTCATTCCTCATTCCAACAACACTTTCAAATAGACCCTTCCCTTGGATAAATCTCTTTCCCTTGGAACTATGATTCCCATAGTATAAAAGGAATTTCCTCACACTACTCTTAACATCTTGTAACCTAATCAACCAACCTGACATCAATCCTATTAAAGTGCACAACAATAAATCACTCACAGATTGACAATCTTATTTTGTTTGCAAAAATAGTCACAAAAATGAAGTTGGCCATGTACTCCTCCACTACCAATAATTTGAACACTTCCAAGACTCACCCTTTCACATTTCAAATATATCATATCTCTTACAATTACTGTTGGAGATTTGATTCTGAGCAGTTGATTGATTGTATGTTTGTCATTGATGACAACATATAATACACACCAGTGATTCTATATGAACTTATCAGAATGATGACATGAATACTTGTGTGGTTAGATACATGTTTTAGACATGTTTATTATGTTATGTTCATACATGCAGATCTAAATATGATGTTTCAGTCAAGTTGTGTAATTCTATTATTGGCAGTTACAGTTCTGCAAGAGTATCTGTACAGAGCCGACGTATATAACGTGTTTCTTGAGTTGTGCCTATCTTTAGGATATTCATGTGTATATTCATGATTATTTATGAGTTGGTGATAGTTATCTAAAGGTGCCAAATGTGTTTCAAGAAGATTTCAAAGTTAGAGTCAATTTGGTGAGGCCGACTTAGTAAAGTGTCGCGAATATACAATTTATACTTGTGCGGTTTTAATTATGCTTGCGTGCTTAGTAGATCTGACAAGGATGTTATGAAGAGTTTTCCTACAGGTCCCATGATCTCATAATTTGAGGAAGGTACTTATAGCAAGTCATTTGTGATATGATAAGTGTGAATGATACAAAAAGAGATGAAAGATGTACAAAGAAGATTATCAGAGTTGGTTCATTCATCAAGAGTCTATGTGAAGAAGTGAAAGATTGTAATACATTGGAACTGTTCAAGAAAATAGGTCTACTCTATAGTTCATCATCAGATATAGTGCATATCTATTATACAGAAGGTTGTATCCTTCACCATTAAGAAGTGAGCTTTTGGATAGTGAGTCCACCACCCCTAATAGGGTTATTTGTAAAAGACTCCTAACAGGGTTCGACCCTTAACCAGGTCACTATGCTTATTGAATTGTAAAGTACAACTCCTAATAGGGTTGAAATATCTTCTAACAGGGATTACTAAAAACAAGTATAGTTCATTGTGGGTGCTAATTCCCACCGGGGTTTTTACCATTTGGTTTCCCCATAATCAAATTGTGTGTTGTGTACTATGTCATTTGATTAAGCATTTACTTTGTTGCATTCTAAAGTTAAAGAAGTAAAAATAACTAAAGTTACTGATAATTGATTCACCCCCCTCTCAGTTATCCTTTGGGACTATTGTAAGAATTGGTATCAGAGCCAAGTGCCTTGGAGAAGAAGCCTAATATCTTAAGGTAGATTAGATGTCTTACTTTAGAAAAGAGAGCCCTAAGTTTGATGGAGAAAACTATCTAGATTGGAAAAATAAAATGATAACACATCTACAGTGTGTTGCCTTTGAGATCTTTGAAATTTCTACACAAGGAGTTGTACTTCCATCTCTGAAATATATTTCAAAGGATGATGCTACTAATAGAAAAAAGGAAACATTTACCAATAATGCAATTGCTAAAGAATCCCTAATCAACGCCTTATCCGACAGTGAATTTTCTGATGTCAATAAAATTGACAGAGCATACACCATATGCAAGTATCTAGAAGATATGTTTGAAGGAGATATTCAAGTAAAGAATGAACATAGGAAGACATGGAAAAAGAAATGCAATAGTCTTGAGATGTTACCTAAAGAGAACATCAGAGACTACAATCAAAGGACAAATGATGCAGTCTCTGGAATCAGAAATAATGGTGGAGATATAACAAAAGAAGACATAATGGACAAGATGATAACTACTTTAACATCAAACTATGAAAACAAGATAAGCATTCTAGAGGAAACCATGCAATTCTCACAATACTTCAAGAGAGAGACTTTGATCAACAAAATCTCTACATTTGAGATATCAAGATTGAAGACTAAACCTAAAAGTGAAACAACTTTCAAAGCCTCAGTCGATGGTAAGAAATCCTTACACATCTCCAGTCATAATGAGAAAGAAGAAGTTGATGAAGAACTAGAAGAAATCATTGCTATGATTGCTAAAAGAGAAAAGAAAGGAAAAGGAAAGTATGAAGGAGGACTTCCATTCAAATGTTTTTCATGCAACAAAATTGGTCACTTTGCATCTAAGTATCCCACAAGATTCAAGAAGTTCAGATCTGATTACAAACCTAAATCTAAGAAGGAATGTTATCATGCTGAAGAAGGTGTAACTGATGAATATTTAGGAGAAGATGAAATTGGATTCATTTCCCTTAGATACATGGAAAGATTACTTGAGGAAAAATACATTGCAGATGAAAAGGAAGAACAAGAGTTAGCCCTAATTTCCAAAGAAAACATCAGAACTGATTGGATCATTGACAGTTGATGCTCTCATCATATGACAGGTGACAAAAAAATTTTTTTTCAATTAGACAAATACAATGGTGGTATGGTTAGATTTGGAGATAACACTCCTAAACCTATCATAGGCAGAGGTTCTACCACTTTGGATGGAAATAACAAGACAAATGATGTTCTATATGTTCATGGGTTACATCATAATTTGTTGAGTGTTGGACAACTACTTGACAAACGTTATCATTTGGAATTCAAAGACAACAAGTGCATAATTAACAACAAGGATGGAGACATGATTGCATCAGGCTCCAAAACAAAAGGTAATGTTTTTCAGCTTAATTCTGATGTAAGTTTTTTTTTTGCAAAAATTGATGACAGTTAGTTATGGCACAAGAGACTATGTCATATCAATTTTGATAACATAGTAAAGATAAGTAATGTCAAGGCAGTTAGAGACCTTCCTAGTATTGCAAGACCAATTGACATAATATGCAAGGAATGTGTTATGGGAAAGCATGTAAGGATTTCTTTCAGAAGTAAGCAGAAGTCAGCTGAAAACAAATTGGACTTGGTGCACACAGACCTATGTGGCCCTACCCAAACAAGATCATACTACAGAGAAAGGTATTTTATTTTGTTTGTTGATAATTTTTCTAGGATGATGTAAGTTGCATTCTTAAAGGGAAAGTCTAAAGCCTTTGAGAATTTTAAAATATTCAAGGCTAAGGTTGAGAATGAATCCAGATTAAAAGTAAAATTTCTAAGATCAGATAGAGGAGGAGAGTTCACCTCTAATCAGTTTTGTGAATATTGTGAAGAACATGGAATTAAAAGACAGTTGAGTGCACCTAGAACCCCACAGCAGAATGGGATAGTAGAAGAGAGGAATAGTATTATACTTGATATAACACACACTATGATGATTCAAGGAAAAGTTGCGCACACATATTAGAGAGAAGAAGTGAATACAGTAGTCTATACTAGCACCAGAACTCAATTGAGGCTAGGCGCAGATAAGACACCCTATGAACTTTGGTTTGGTAATGTACCTACAGTAAAGTATTTCAAAATCTTTGGCAGCAAGTACTACATCAAGAGAGATGATGGTGTTGGTACGTTTGATGCCAGGAGTAATGAAGGTATTTTCTTGGTTACTATACAAAAATCAAAACATACAGATGTTTCAATTTGAGATTGAAAAAGGTAATTGAAAGTACTCATGTAAAAAATGATGAAAAGTTTATGGTTCAAGAGAGATACTATGAATATGCACCTATGATTGAAGATGAACCGAGGCCTAGCAGCAAAGATACTATTATTGAAGAAATGTTTGATTGCATTGATGTATCATGCAATGACCCCGAATCAAGCAGAGAAGAATCACAGATTACAGAAGAAGAAGTCACACCTAAGGTTCCTAAATTCACATCTAGATACCACTCTAAAGATGATATCATTGGAGATCAAAGCAGTAGTGTTTTGACCAGATCAAAAGAAAAAAAACCTAGCAATGGATGAAGAGGTATGTTTACTTTCACAAATTGAACCTTTAAGTGTTGAAGATGCTTGTAATGATTCTGATTGGAAGAATGCTATGAAAGAAGAATTACATCAGATAATTAAAAATGATACATGGGAATTGGTCCCTAGACCTAGTAACAAAAATGTGATTGGAACAAAGTGGGTATTCAAAAATAAGATGAATGAAGATGGTACGGTAGTAAGAAACACAGAAAGATTGGTATGTAAAGGATATGTGCAAATAGAAGGAATAGAATACACTGATACATTTACCCCTATGAGAAGATTGGAAGCCATGAAATTATTCTTGGCCTATGCAACAGTCAGAGACTTTAAAGTTTATCAAATGAATATAAAGTCAGCTTTTCTTACTGGAGACTTGAAGGAAGAAGTTTACATAGAACAGCCTGAAGGATTTAATCTTTCAGATGAACCAGACATGGTATGCAGATTGAAGAAAGCAATCTATGGTCTTAAACAGGCCCCAAGAGCTTTGTATGAGAGACTTGATGGTTTTCTTACCAATATTGGATTCAAGAAAGGAGCAGCAGATTGTAACCTATTCACAAGAGAGACGCCTGATGGATTATTATTAGTTGCCATATTTGTTGATGACATTATCGTTTGAGGAAACGACAAGCTCAGTACAACATTTGCAAAAGAAATGCAGAAGGAATTTGAAATGAGCATGATTGGTCTTATAAAATAATTTTTGGGACTAAATGTAAAACAGACAGAGAAAGGTATATTCATTAATCTGTCAAAATATGTAAAGTAAATATTGAAAACTCTAGATGGAAGACTATAAGCCAGTATGCACTCCTATGATTACAGGAAGAAAGCTTTCAAAAGATGATGATTCCACAGCAGTTGATAAGACATTGTACAAATCTATGATTGGTAAACTCATTTATCTAACTAAATCTAGACCTGACATATCTAATGATGTTGGCATTGTTGGAATATTTGTAGCTGAACCCAAGCATAATCACCTAATGGCAATCAAGAGGATATTTAGATATCTAAAGGGAACTATAGACTATGGTTTATGGTATCCTAAATCAGAGAATGTACAATTTCATGTGTATACAGATGCAAATTGGGCAGGTTATATTGATGATAGGAAGAGCACTTCATGAGGAGCGGTATTTCTTGGAGACAGGTTGGTTTCTTGGATAAGCAAGAAGTAGAAATATATTTCTCAGTCAACAACAGAATTTGAATATGTCACAGCTGTCATGCCCAAATGTTGGGCAAAAACACACGAACAAAATTTTTTAACTAACACATTAAAACGGAATAAGAAAACATCACAAGGGTAACAAGGGCACGCAAAATGGTGCAAGGGTAAATGATATCCAGAATAGGTCATAAGGAGAGGAATAGCTTTCACCGCTATCCTAAGGGATGTCTAAAGTTCCCGACTGGAACTACATGCAAATCGAGGTAGTTGACCCAAAGTCAACTAGAGTTGACCAAAAAGTCAACTGTCTCCCAAAGGCTTGAAACTGAATCCCTAGGGTCTAGGGTCCGTAAGGAGTACTAGGTTCCAGTATCGAGGCCAATGGACAAAGTTTGACCACGGTTGATCGAAAGTCAGCTGTGCACGAAAATGGTCAAAGGTAGCGATAATGTCTTGAAAAACGGATATCACGAAGCTGAAGGGATTTAAATGTCCCCCAATACTGCAGAACGTATGCTTGATTAAATTCTAACTGAATACTCTAATTAAGGAAATTAACGTCTAAAATCTTATATTAATAAATCTATGATCAACATCCCTGACGAAAGAAAATTAAAACCCTAACATTTAATTTAATTAACATACGATAATAGAATTGATTAACAAAATAAATCTCGTAAATTAACTAATTTAATTTTAACGAAATTCCTTTTTTTTCAGATTTAAGATACATATAATTTAACTATATACAACTAATTTATAAAACAATCAAATTTTTAAGTAAATCTAATTTTAAAATAAAAATAATCTAAAAGAAACTCATTATACCTAAATCATAATTAAAATATCTAAACATCACTCCTAAGAAACTCTAGAATAACATTAAGATTCTAATTGGCAATAAAACATATACTTTTTTTTTAAAATTATATCCATAACCAAATAAAATTTTAAATAATAAAAAAAATAAATCTAATATATAAAATAAAAAGAATCTAATCTAACATTTAAATGCCACTATAATAAAAACTAATGTTATTAATCTAATACAAACTATTCTAAAACTTTTATTTAAATATAAAAACAAAATTACAACCTAAAACAATAACAAAATCAAATCTAACATTTAAAATGTCTATATATGAAAATAATTCTAATTTAAATCCATCAATATATACATCTATAACAAAACTGATTTAAAACTAACAAATGTATAAATAAAAAAAGTAAATTAAACCATTTAAAAAAAGGGGGGGGTTAACCGAGGGCGGCGGACGAACAAGGGCGG